>WAAF01000861.1:0-91574 GCA_013400475.1 Tricholaema leucomelas
GATCTCTTTGGGTCCTTTCTAACCCTTAACACCTTGTGATCCTGTGATCTACCTCCCAAAGCAGAGGTGGACAATGTCCTCCCTTGCATAAGTTCTCTCAAAATCCCACATGGTATTGGGAATTGTAATGGTTTAGAGCAAAACCAATGGGTTAAACTAAACCAGCAGGTTAACCTGCCTATTTTCCTCAACACAGATTGAGGGAGACAGACAAGGAGAATGAGTTATGAATTTATTGAGCAAATCAGATAATCATAGTACAAAATGCATAATTTCCTTAGCCTGTCTTCAGAAAAATCATAGCAGAAAGCAGCAGCAAGCAGTAGCAAGCAAGCTAAAACCACATGCTCCCCCATTCCTCCTTGTCCCACTGCCATCCCATGTTACTGGGACTGAACTTCAAGCACCATAATGCTTTGCTCCAGCCAGCACTTCCATTTTTGAATCTGGCATGAAGCAGGATGGTATGCATAGCAGCACACTTAACCTATGACAAGAATGGAGATTTCAGAAGAGGAACCTACTTAGATGGCTAAGGACAGACAGCAGAAGTTCACATTCATGTTGTCTACTGTAAGAAATTATGGCATAGGCTTCCTTGTGCATGCTATTGCTGCTGATGGACAGAAATGTGAAAACAAACCTTCATTGTAGTCCTACTGCATGTCTCCTGGCACAAAGCTGTAAGAAGCTTTTCTGAGTTTTAAGTGGCCTATCCTTGTGGATCTGAAGGAGCATATTGTGCTTAAAGCAAGTTGAAATGTGAGAACTATCTGCCATGGGAGATGGAACTGGATTCATCAGCAAGACACTACAGATTAGATTTCATCAGCAAGATACACAGAGTAGATTTCTGCAGTGAAACAATCGTTCCTTAGTTTAATAATGAGAAAGAATAATGCATTATCTTCCCATTCTTAAGTTGATGGTAGAAGTTAGAAATCATATAGTTGAACTGAAATGTTTTCTTTCATCTCATTCAGTTTTATTAACGATTGAAGAAAAAAAAAAAACATCTAAAGCATGACAATTTTCCCTGTATTTTGCACCTTTTTTTTTTTTCTTTTTCTCATTTTCTTATTTCTTAAAGGCTTAATTACTTAAAAGTTAGGGGTTTTGCTTGGATTTGTATATAAACATAGTGGTGTTTTGAATAAATAATTTGGATTCATATTGACATGGTCCTGAGAATACATTTTTCTGATGTTCTTTGAAGAGTTACCAATGTGCACCCTTGACATTTCCAGGGTGGCAATGAAATAGTGGGACTTGGAAGAGTTTCAAAACTTGGCCTTTGGATTTTAATTATTACTGAGTGTAGCAAAGCTTGCATAGGAAGAAACCATTTTAACTGTCCACCCTTCCTCCTTAAAATCATACTAATTAACAAAGTGAAGTGCAATAAAAACAGTGTTTGGTAGAAAAGGAACAGGTTAAAAGAATATGTGTGACATTATATTATATACATGTTTTATTAAAATAATTATGGGCCAGAGTCTATCCATCACTGAGGCACTTTATTCTGTAAAGCTCGGTAATACAAATGAGGACCAGATGCCTACTTTAGGAAGGTTTAGAATCTGACACTGTATAATCTGCACTTCTGTGCAGTTGTCTCTCTTCTGCCTCTTTTCTGTAGTCTTCTGTAGTATCTTCTAAGTATCTGTCTGTTTTGCATGCACCCCCAGGTCCTTTTTCTCAGGGCTGCTTTCCAGCCATTTGCCACCCAGCCTGGATTTGTGTTTGGGATTGCGCCCACCCAGGTGCAGGATCCTTTAGGTAAGGTTTCACACTGCAATTTTCAATATTCATCACGAGAGCAGTGGGATATGTATCATTGAGAAGGGAATCCCTAAACAATTACTACAGAGGTCTGCTCAGTATGACTACACTTCACTTCTTATCTTTCCCTAGGACACTTCCAAGAAATGTGGTAAACATTTAAGATAGTGGTTAATATATATGTGTCTATTGAAATAAATTTTAATCAAAAGTTTGGGGTGTAAATGTATTTTAATAATAACAACTATTCTGCTCCTCAACAAATGTCCAGCCCTACCCATTCTTTTAAAGGATGCTTTATTATATTATTTGCATTAATAGAGTCATTATTTGTTTGTTTATTTTAATGAAAAACCTGCCTCACTACTCTCTTCAGAGCTAGCAGCAGGAACAAAAGAAGACAGCCCTACCTAGTTTTTCTGGTTAGCTTAAATATGCTAGGAGAATTTCCACTCACTGGTTCAGAAACTCCCTATACAAGTAAGAAATGTAAATTTTTCAGAGCCTCTTTGTTTGTGTAAGATTTTCTGTTCTCTTTTGCTTTCCTTGCTTGGTTTCTTTTTCTTTTTTTCATAAAGGTGAGAAACTTCTGTTTACCTCTCACCATTGACCTGGAAGCACATAGTCACATTTTCTTATTTGATTTCCACCATTTTTTTCTTATCTGTTATACAAAATACATGCATGATCCTTTTACCTTTAAGCTAACACAACAATGGTCTATTCAGTCTCCACAAATATTGCTTATAGTTGATTGCTTGGCTCTGAATGCCAGCCAGAGCACTAAGCAGTTGGACTGGTGACCACAACTATGGATGTTGAAATAACCACAGCAAGTTGTCACCACCATTCTGTGATAATCAGTTTTTCTGCAGATTTTGCTTCTTATTTTAGTGACACTCCTTCAAATGACTGGGTCAAGCGCAGCCCCGGGAGGGAAGAGAACGAGTGCCTCTCCCCTTAGAAAGAAATGAGCATGTTGGGGCAGAAAGGTTCAGAGACCTCAGGGTGCAGTGGAAATAACATAAACCTGGGTGTGTGCAGCTCTCAGATATGAGGAGACCACAGGAAAGAGCAAGGATCAAACAGACAGGCTTCTGAGGTGGTGAAGATAACACAGCAGGACCCAGAGGGGACAAAGGCAGAGCTTGCTGCAACTCAGAAAGTCTCAGGATTGCATGCCTAGGAGAAAGACATAGTGAGCAAGCAAGCAAGCAGCTGATTGTAGAGATCATTCTATCTTCCTTGTTTGGCTTGAGTTCACTCAAAGAATGTTTCTCACAATCATTATGATTATTGTTACTAGCAGTGTCACTTTGGGAAATATTTTGGTCTCTTTTTGGAGCAACTTTTTTTAAGTGATACAAAGATAGATCCATCTCAAGAATTCACTCTGTATGAAGTCCTGCCACCAGAGTATATCAGACTATGTATGGATGGTAGGAAAAGAAAAAGAGTATCAAACCTAGGCTCAATATTCACTTTTTTTTTTTCCTTAAAAGTTTGTTTATATTTTTTTATCTTGTGCAGCTGTTGAATATTCAGATGAACATGGACTTAGGTTTCTAATCTCCCTCCCAAAATTTACAAGGAATCCTAAGAAATCAAAAGGGAGTTGACCTTACTCGTAGAGGTGAGAAGTTGTTACTGCTGGTTTTTCTGCTAAGTAACTTCCAACTAGAATGTAATCACAGTCACAGTGTATGAAGGCATGGAGTGCACTGCCAGCAAGTTTGCTGATGACACCAAGCTAGGTGAAGTGGCTGCCTCTCAGCAGCAGAGTTGTGCTGCCATTCAGAGACGCTTAGGCTGGAGAGTTGGGTAGGGAGAAATTTAATCAAGTTCAACAGGAGCAAGTGCAGAGTCATGCACCTGGGAAAGAACAATTCCATGTATCAGCATAGGCTGGGGACTGACCTTCTGGAGAGCAGTGAAGGGGAGAAGGACTTGGGAGTCCTAGTGGATGGAAGGATGGCCATGAGCCAGCAGTGTGTTCTTGTGGCAGGGAAGGCCAATGTCATTCTGGGGTGAATTAGAAGGGCTGTGCTTAGTATGATGAGGGAAGTTCTTCTTCCCCTCTATTCTGCCCTGGTTGAGACCTCATCTGTAGTATTGTGTCCAGTTCTGGGTCCCCCAGTTCAAGAAGGACAGGGAGCTGCTCAACAGTTCAGCACAGAGCCACAAAAATTAAGGAGGTTGAACATCTTCCTTATGAGAAGAGCATGAGGGAGCTGGGGCTTGGAGAGGAGGAGACTAAGAGGTGACCTCATTAATGTTTATAAATATGTAAGAGGTGAGTGCCAGGAGGATGGTGCCAGCCTCTTCTCGGCGATGCCCAGTGACAGGACAAGGGGCAATGGGTGGAAGTTGAGGCATAGGAGGGTCCATGTGACCCTGAAGAAGAAGTTTCAACCTGTGAGGGTGAGAGAGTACTGGAACAGGCTGTCCAGGGAGGTTGTGGAGTCTTCCTCTCTGGAGATATTCAAGAATCATATCAATGCATTTCAGTGTGATCTGCTCTAGGTGATCCTGCTCTAGCAAGGGGGCTGGACCAGATGATCTTTCAAGGTCCCTTCCAGCCCCTGACATTCTATAATTCTATGATTCTATTCTACAGCCAGCAGTATGCCTTTTAAGAGAAAACAGGTAATGCTAATCAATTTACTAGTTACTCCTACCCTATTTACATGACAAACTGGCATTTTTTCTTCAGAACACAGTGGGACTTTTTGCAAAAGAACAATTCTATCTGTCTCTTTCTTATGGAATCATTTTGTATGGTTTTGAAATCTTTAATGATTGAGACCAAGCTGTCCATTTGCTAACATATTCCATCATGTATCATTTTATTTTCCTTTTGGTTTTCAGGGCACACTTCTGTGTCTGACATTATGGAACTCATTATAGTGTTGTTACTTGTTTATAATTATTAGATGATGATGTTTCTTCACACTATAAGATGTGATTAAAATCCAGGTTACTTTTCTATATTTTTCACATTACTGTGATTTTTGTATAGCCTCTCAGGCATCCTAACCCTTAAGGTTTAGTTCTTGATACCTAACTAACTAGAAATTATTTCCCCTCTTGTTTTCCCTTGCCTCTATTGTTATTCTTACAGAATTTTATTGTTTTAATTTTATATTCTTTGCATTTACTGTTCTCCATAATATGTGCAAATTCACCTCATCCCTTTGAAAACAGTATTGTTTACTGCTGTTTACTCAGTCAGCTTAGTGATGCTGTGACACAATACTGTGTTTGCCAGAGAACCTGGGAAATATCCCAGAACCATCATTTTAGCTTGCATTGTATTTTCTTTCTTTTGGGTCTTTTGATTTCTCATTTTACATTCTTCTACTGTGTCTCAGTGGCTCAGCTTGTACTCTGGATTATTTTTCTGTGTTTCTTGTTTTTCTAAGGATATTTGTCTTGTTTTGTTTCTTCTTTACATTTAAGCAGTCGGTTTGTGTTTCCTGTTTTAAGACAGTCCTTAAAGTCACCCATTTCCTTCTCTGCCCTAAAGCAACCTACGGCAGATCATGAAACTTTTGTCCCTGTCTGCTTTCCAAAGTAGTCACTTACTTGTGGTTCTTTTTGTAGAAAAGATTCCAGGGTTTATAGACACATTAACGCTTTAGGATCTGAGAGCAATTTTCACTGTTTTTCGTGATTCTCCATTTTCTCTCAGTCTTGCAGTTCTACCCTTCCACTCTCACATCTTTAATTTCAAACATCAATCTGATGTGACTTTCTTGGTTTTAGACAGATTTTTCTCTGAGCTCAGCTCTTCTAAGCAGACATAAATTCTGTGAAACTTACCTCTTCAGAGATTAATTCAGCTAAGTTTCTTTTCTTTTCTATAGTATATGCTGTATCACACTGATAGCTGGCTGTAGATGGCTCCGTATCCATTACAATATTCAAGTGTATTCACTCCTTTCATATATATTCAGATTAGATTTATAGATGGACTTAAACTTTTTCAATATAAGATATTTTTGTTAAATATCAATTCTATTTCCTATAAGCCAAAGACATTTCATGAACTCGCTTCCTGGGCACTCAAGTGTTTTGCATCAGTGCTTCACCTTTACTGGAGCTGTAATTCTGTGTCTCTTTTCATTTTCAGCACATTTCTTTTTCACTACACTTTTCCTACTGAATAAATACTACTATTACTGTCTTGAAGATTAACGCTTCGAAGGGTCATAACAGCCTTTTTTTTTTCTTTCTTCCAAGTCAAGATTACTACATCTGAAGAAACAGTATGAAGCTCTTTAACCTTCTAATTCCATTAGGTTGAGCACATAGCTATTTGTGAAAGAGATCTCTTCAGAGAATAGCAAAACACCACAAATGTTTAGTATCATCCAAATTCATTCACATGGATGAATTTTGCTGAATAACTTTAGCTATCAGTGAATTCTGAGCTAAGCTCTTCTTTAGCTATTAAAACTAAAATTCATCCTTTCTTGTCCTGCCAAAAATAATTAAGAATACATTACATTGTATATTTTATTGGACTCATTAAGGCTGATTTCTATTTTCAAGTCCATTGTTCCTGATCACTTTGCCAGACTAACTAGTTCCAAATGTTTAAGTTCAGAGATTATTGTGAGGATAAATCAGAAGTATCTTTGTGTTATCATGCTTCTCTCCTTTTACAGTTCATTAGGATACAAATGAGAAGTGCTGATCTTTAAGCAGGGCACTGAGGCATCTTTATTTCTCTCTTTTCCCACAGTGAAACTTGCCCACTCCTTGTCAGTAGGGCTACTTACTGCAACACTGTCTTTAGCAAGAGGACCTTTCCCAAAAGCTTTCTGATTGTTTTACACAGAATTTTAGGTGATTGTCCTTTATTCATTACTTTGTTGATATTTCAAGCAATCTTAATATATTTTTGTACTTCTACTTGTACCTCTCTTCATGCACACATGTTCTATATTAGACCATGCTTACCTCGCTCAACTAGCTTCCTAGCCCTGGTTTCATGCAATTACCTTCACAAATAGAGTGTTTCAACTCTCTTTATGCAGGGCTCCCCTTTTGTTTCGCCCTGGCCTTCCCTGACCTGATCTCAGTGAGGTCAAGAGCTGTTATGAAATCCCATTAATCCCAGCCGAGATTACACCACATCTGGCCATCAGTATTGGGCTAGCTGCTGTCTTCAAATACTGCACAATTGGCTCTTTCTGTAATGCACCACAGAAAATCTCATATATTAGAGTGTGAAAAAGCTAACGAACACACAGCTCACGATACAAGCATTTGCAAGGGTTCATGAATGTCAGCCCTTTTTTCCACAGCTTGATTAGTTTTTATATCCTTCTCAGAAATACATTGAAACAGTATGATTTTTGAAAGCAGAACTTCAATTAAAAAATTAATTTAATTCTTTTTTTTGTTGTTGTTGTCAACTTCATTTACCAAATTCATTGTGAGCTCCCCAGGCTTAAATTATTTAAGGATAAATTTGGAGAGAACATAAACAAAATCTTCAAGAATATAAATATGCAGTCTGGACACTCAGACTACTGTAACTCTGTCTTTTAGCAAGGTCATAGGGTTGTTAACGACAAGCTAGATTTTTTTTCCTTTTTTTTCCTATTTTTTTCCTGGGCCACTCACTGGAATGAAATCTGAAGAGTCACTCAGAAAAATTCTTATTTCCAGTGAGAGTTCACAGTATCACAGTATCACCAAGGTTGGAAGAGACCACATACATCATCAAATCCAACCTGTTACCACAGAGCTCAAGGCTAGACCATGGCACCAAGTGCCACATCCAATCCTGCCTTGAACAGCTCCAGGGACGGCAACTTCACCACCTCCCTGGGCAGCCCATTCCAGTGTCCAATGACTCTCTCAGGGAAGAACTTTCTCCTCACCTCAAACCTAAATTTCCCCTGGTGTAGCTTGAGGCTGTGTCCTCTTGTTCTGGCGCTGGCCGCCTGAGAGAAGAAAGCAACCTCCTCCTGGCTACAACCACCCCTCAGATATTTGTAGACAGCAATAAGGTCTCCCCTGAGCCTCCTCTTCTCCAGGCTAAACAATCCCAGCTCCTTCGGCCTCTCCTCATAGGGCTGTGCTCGAGGCCTCTCACCAGCCTTGTTGCCCTTCTCGGGACACGCTCAAGCATCTCAATGTCCCTCTTAAACTGGGGGGCCCAGAACTGGACACAGTACTCAAGGTGTGGTCTAACCAGTGCAGAGTACAGGGGCAGAATGACCTCCCTGCTCCTGCTGGCCACACCATTCCTGATGCAGGCCAGGATGCCATTGGCTCTCTTGGCCACCTGGGCACACTGCTGGCTCATGTTCAGGNCATTCACCACCACTCTCTGGGCTCGGCCCTCCAGCCAGTTCCTCACCCAGCACAGAGTGTTGCCATCCAAGCCGTTCAATAAATTTGCTTTGCAATGTCAGAAACAAAAAGACTATGTTGAGTAACATTCTAAGAATTGAGAGAAAAAGGACATTTTGTTTCAAAAGCATTCAGTAATAGGGAAAAATTATTGGAATTTACTAACAAGTCAGTATTTACTGCAACTGATATTTTTGAAGACTCTAGAAATACAACAGCTAATTTGAATCAGCTTAATTGTCTACTAGGGCCAGTAGGTTCTGTCTGATGTTATGTGGGAGATGCACTTAAGAAAAAGGAGGACAAAATGTTCAGTAATTGTTGCCTATTTCTTTTTTCAGCTTTCAGAGAAAAGCCAGACTGCCACAATTGATAACCCTTAATGAACTTCTTTTCCCACGAAGTTGTCTAATGCATTTTAACTTACATAGACTTTCGAAATGTAAAACATCCTGTAGCAATAAGCTGCAGGTTGGTAGGGGAGAGATTTCTTTTTTTAAGCTATATATATCCATGGAAGATATACTTGAAGGAAATGGACTAGATACATTTCCAAATGGAGAGCCTTTTACTCTCACAGAGAAAGGCAAAGGCAGACTTCAAAGGTTAAAAAGAAAGTTAGAATCCACCTTCTGAAACTCACAGATCTGAGACAAAATGGAAGCTGATGCCAGGCAGATCAGGAAATGGAGAGGAACTGTGCAAAAGACCACATCCTGAACCCTTTTTTCCCTCTGTTGTTTTTTTTTTCCATCAGAAAAACTGTGATAAAAACAAAGTCTTTTTACACTGGTAACATTTTACACTGGTAACATTGGGAGAGATTTCTTTTTTTCTAGACCCACATAATTTCATCTTAGGAGAAAATCAGCTCTGTTCATAGTTTGTTGTTTGCTGTTTGTAGTTATGGAAGCGTCATGCTCACAGCATAATCCTCTGAGTAGCCTGTTTAGACATTTCTTTCTCATTTGGCTTGACTCTGGCTTTTCAGTTTGGAAGTTTTTGGATTGGTGGGTGTGATGTTTAAGAAACTGTTTGTATGGACTGTAGAAAATCCTTTTTCCTAAAACCTTTCCCATAATCAGTTGAAGCTGTAGTTTGCAAAAATGCCTACCTATCTTTGTTACTGAAACAGGTATGTTTCAAAAAGGCTTGTTTCTTAAAGCAGGCAGGAGCAAGAAATCTTTGTTTGTTTGTTTGTTTTTAATCTGCTCACACTGACCTTTGATTTGCCGTGTACAATCCATGCCGATGAGGCATCTCCCACTTTTATAATCAGAGAAATACACAAAAGTTTGTAGTTTGCAATGGGAATGGCAGTCCTGGACTAAAAAGCAGTCATGGCCCACGATTGTTTTGAAAAATAGGTCCTTAAATAAATTAGTTATTTGCTGACAATAAGAAACTGCCTGTGACAAATGATGCAAAAGTAATAATATATATTAATTTTGATATCCAGGTGAAGATTGTTAATAATTATGAAAATTGTTTATCAACATTAAATCCTGCCAGAAAAACTTATTTACAATGTTTGAAACACATCATTTGGATATTTATACATACAGGGAACAGGCAACAGGCAACTTAGAACACTGAAGCAAACAGCAAATACAAACATTACACTTGAAACAGGTTCTTCGTTTCAATTATACCTCTTGCCCACCAGGGCACTTGAGAGGCTCCTTTGTGCTACTAAGGCAGAAAGGCACAATAGAATCTAGTTACACAATTTCTTAGAGAGAGGCTTTGAATATTTACTCACAAAATAGTATCAGACAGTACCCAAAATTTGATGGGAATTCTGCTTGTGTCTTGAAAGTCATTGCAGGCAAAGCACAGAATAATGCGGCAGGGCAGAGCAGGCAAAGCAAAGGTAAAAGTGAAAGCTAAAGCAGGCATGTGGCAGAAGCCTTTGTATTCTTCGCCTGAAACTAATAGTCCCCTTGGCCACACAAATCCACCAATCAGGTTAGCACTTTGCCAAATCTCACCATGTCAGGAGCTTACTTTCCCTTTTTTGGGAGGAACAAGTCTGGTCAAGTCTTGGACTCTCAAGGTGTGTGTCCTCTTCTCCCTTCTCCCTGCTTCCTCCCCCTCCCCCCAGCAGATGGAAGGGGACCATGGGATCACAACTGGGTAAGCCAGGACACATTTCTTCCATGACACTTCCTACTTCATCAGGTTGCCTTACCGATTTTAGGAAAAAACAACACTGAAGTGTCTTTCCTCACTTCCCAGAGAGGGAAGAAATGGTCAAGCAGGGTACATTGCCACAGGAAGTGGCTAGCAGATATTGTCAGGTGTTACTTGAAGGTGGAGCCAGCAGCGTGAGAGGTGGAAGGAGCCACGGCCGTGTGTGACGTCACAGCAATGGAATTAACTTCTGCACATAATTAACTGGTAAACACTGATGCTGTTACGCCTCATAAAGGGCAAATGTTGGTCAGATGACCAAGAAACAAGAGTCCAAACCCTGACTATTAGATGCTTCTACAGCCTTTCAGTGTAGATGGGTAAGAGTTCACTGTTTCTGTCAGGCAATGGAATCATATTATTTCTAAACATATCCTTTTGCTATTTCAGGGGAGGCTGACTGAAAGACAATTTGTCAGGTGAGACTGCAGCAACTTGAGGTTTGCCATGTAGAATGCTAGCATTTAGAAGGCTGGCCAATGGCAGCCAGAAAGATGTCTAATCCTAAGGACTAATCAAAATAAGTTCTTATTCACCAGTTTTATTTCCA
The DNA here is from genome assembly GCA_013400475.1 of Tricholaema leucomelas. Taxonomy (NCBI): domain Eukaryota; kingdom Metazoa; phylum Chordata; class Aves; order Piciformes; family Lybiidae; genus Tricholaema lacrymosa; species Tricholaema leucomelas. Next base: position 10,895 of record WAAF01000861.1, read on the forward strand.
GGCTCAAATATTGTGTCTTGTATTGTTGCAGAGAATTTCTAGTATTCCAATACTACAGGCTATGAGAGGTGAGGCTCTTCTCATCTGGAGAAGAGAAGGCTTCGAGGAGACCACAGAGAGGCCTTCCAGCATCTGAAGGGGGCCTACAGGAGGGCTGAGGAGGGACTATTGACAAGGTCTTGTAATGAACACATGAGGAGTAACAGGTTTAAACTGGCAGAGGGGAGATTTAAACTAGATGTTAGGAAGAAGTTCTTTCCAGTGAGGGTGGTGAGACACTGGCACAAGTTGCCCAGGGAGGCTGTGGCTGTTCCCTCCCTAGATGTGTTCAAGGCCAGGTTGGATGAGGCCTTGAGCGACCTGTTCTAGTGGAAGGTGTCCCTGCCTATGGCAGAGGATTGTAACTGGATGATCTTTGAGGTCCCTTCCAACCTAAACCATTCTGTGATTCTATGATAATAGAAGGAACCCAAAGCCATCATTAAGTCCAACCCCTCTGCCAGAGCAGGACCATACAATCTAGCTCAGATCACAGAGGAACACATCCAGACAGGCCTTGTAAGTCTGCAGGGAAGGAGACTCCACAACATCTCTGGGGAGCCTGTGCCACTGCTCTATGACTCTTAAAGTAAAGAAGTTCCCCATTGTGTTGAGGTGGAACCTCCCATGTTGCAGCTTGCATCCATGGTTCCTTGTCATATCCTAGGGAGCAAGTAAGCAGAGCCTGTCCCCACTTCCTGCTCCCCAGCCCTAAGATATTTATAAATGTTTATTAAATCCCCTCTCAGTCTTCTCCAGATTAAAAAGCCCCAGGTCCCTCAGCATCTCCTCATCAGGCAGTACTCCAGTCCCTAATCATCCACATAACCCTCCACTGGATCCTCTCCAGCAGATCCCTGTCCCGCTTTAACTGGGGAGCCCAAAACTGAACACAGTGTTCAAGATGAGGTCTCACCAGGGCAGAGTAGAGGGGATGGAGAACCTCCATTATCTGCTGGACACACTGTTCTTAATACACCCCAGGATCCCATTGGCCTTCTTGGCCACAAGTGCACATTGCTGTCCCATGGATCTTATCCACCAGCACTCACATGGCCCTCTCCACAGGGCTGCTCTCCATCAGATCACCTCCCAACCTGTGCTGGTGCAGTTTATTACTCCCCCCCACATGCAGGAATCTGCACTTATCCTTGCTGAACCTCATTTGGTTCCTCTGTGCCCAGCTCTCAGTCTGTCTGGGTCTTGCTGGATGGCCGCACAGCCTTCAGCTACATCAGCCAAGCCTCCCAGTTTGGTGTCATCAGCGAAATTGCTGAGCAGACTCTGTCTGTCTGTCTGTCATCTCATCAATCTTGATGAAGTCCTTGATGAAGATGTTGACCAACAACAGACCCAGCACTGATCCCTGGGGGACTGCACTAGTTACAGCTCTCCAGCTGGACCTGGAACCATCGATCACCACTCTCTGAACTCTGTCTTGTAGTCAGTTCCTAATCCACCTCTGTCTGCTCTTCCATCCCACATTTCCTGAGCTTGCTCACTAGGATGTCATGACAGACAGTGTCAAAGTCCTTGCTAAGGTCAAGTTAGACTACATCCAGTGGTCTCTCTGAATCTTCCCATTCACTTATGGCATCATGGAATGGTATCAGGTTAGCCAAGCATGACTTCCCCTTGGTAAATGCATGATGACTACTCCTGATAACCCTTTTTTCTTCCAGGTGCCTTGAGATGCCCTCCAGCAGGAGCCACTCCATCATTTTTCCAGGGATGGAGGTGAGACTGACTGCTCTATAGTTCCCTGGAATGTCTTTCTTGCCCTTTTTGAAGACAGAAGCCACACTGCCTCTCTTCCAGTCCAAGGAGTTAAAATGACATCTGTTGTTAAAATGACATCTGTAATGCTGAAATATTTTGGACACGTGCAATGTACCAATTAAAACACAAACAAACACAAAATGCTCAAACTCGCTCCATCAGTTTGAACTCTTTTCTCTATCCTAAAGTCAATTTGCAATGAATTTAATGCTAAACCAGAAGTGACAGATGATCTAATTGTTAATATGGTACAAGTTTAGAAAGACATTAGAGTACCATTCTGGAGAAGTGTTGCACGTAATTGCTCAGGTGTTCAGAACACATTTCATTCCTCCTGCTGTGGAAGAACTTCTGTTCTTGGATTTTCTTTCAATGGTTGCCCCAGAAGTGGGATTAAAAGTAGAAAGTTAATGATAATGAATTGAATTGCTTACATCTAGAGGGGGCTGACTGGGAGGATGCTGAAGACAAAGAGATCCCTGACGATGGTTAAAAAGCCAAAAGTAATTGGATTACACAAAGAAAATAAGATAAACATTCATTAAAATTACAGTAACAGACTGAGATTAATGAGCATATACAAGTGCAAGTAGTGCACAATCTTTAGGCCCTGCAAGGCCTATATCCAGTGGTATAATTAATAATTTTAAATTGTTTAGTAAGTAATTGCTTTGCACTTTCTAGTTCAAAAGACATGAACTTGTTCTCCCTAACTCGATTTTATCTATGCCTGCTATAGACATATCAAGGGTACTGTAATCAGTAATGAAGTCTTATCCTACCCTTTTTCTGACTGTGGAATTTGAGTTTATTTGAGTTTACTCTCTTCTTGGGAGAGTATTCACAGAACTTGAGCAAACTGTTGAGGAAAGTTCTGTGCATCTGCACAGAAAACAAACAGACAAGCAACCCTTGTGTTTGGTTGTCAGAACGCTTAAAGTAGATGAAAACATGTTCTGGTGTGCTGAAGATAAAATTAAGCAAAAAGTGTAGTTCAGAGTTTTGCTTAAGGACTACGAGGACCTGTTGTAGTTTTTTGGAAGTTCTCTAAATGAGAAATATGAGGAATAAGGAAAAACTTCTTAACCTTGAGGGTAACAGAGCACTGGAACACCCTGCCCAGAGAGGTTGTAGAGTCTCTGGAGATATTCAAAACCTGCCTGAACTCAATCCCAGGTGACCTGTTCTAGGTCAACCTGCTTTAGCAACGAGGGTTCAACTAGATAAGCTCTAGAGGTCCCATCCAACTCCTACTGTTCTGTGACTCTATGAACACTCATCACTCAGTATCATCACTGTTATTGATCCATAAGGCTGTTTTTCATAGGATTTTCATCCCTGATGCCGATGCAAAACTACAGTATTGACATTGTTACCCAGCATGTATGCCTGATGGGAACTTTCAAAGCCTGTTTGCAAACATTTGCTTTTTCCCTAATGTGCCCTTATGAGCAAAACTATATTGGCAGGAAACAATGGGTGATTCCTAGAATGGTGGCAGATGACTGATAGCTGGATGATAAAGAACTGCCTACATGCCTGTTCTCTGCTGAAATGCTTTTTCTTCCTGACTGGTATGGTCTACATGGTTATTTGGGGCAACAGACTAATTCATACCAGAAGCTACCCTTTTTTTATACTACAGCTACTCTGATATAGACTCAAGGAACTCTGCTGTGACTCAAAGGAAGAAAAATATCTGAAACATTTCTTTAGTCTTTGCCTTAAAGTATGGTTGTCTGTGGTATCAGTGACGCCTGATCAGAGCTCCCAGAGCAAGCTATGAACATCAGTGCTGATAGTAGTACAAAGCTAGTACTAAGACAGGCAATCTCTACATAGTCTTTTTTCCCCCCCCTGAATCTTACAAACTATGGAAACACTCCAAAAACTCATCCAGGGATCAGTATAGGTTGGGAACTGACCTGTTGGAAGGCAGCGAAGAGGAAAAGGATCTGGAAGTTCTAGTTGATGGGAGGTTGACCATGAGCCAGCAATGTACTCCTGTGGTCAGGAGGGCCAGTGCCATCCTGGGGTATATTAGAAGTGCTGTGGCTAGTAGGTAGAGAGACATTCTCCTGCCTCTCTACCCTGTCCTGGTGAGGTTGTACCTGTACAGGAGTACTGCGTCCAGTTCTGGGTCCCCCGATTCAAGAGGGACATAGAACTGCTTAAGAATGTCCAGCACTGAGCCATGAAGATGCTGAAGGGAATGGAGCAGCTCTGTTATGAGGAGAGCCTGAAGGAGCTGGGTCTGTGCTGCTTGGTGATGCCTGATGACAGGACAAGTGGCAGTGGGTGGAAGCTGAGGCATAGGAAATTTCATGTAAACATGAGGAGGATTTTTTTCCCTGTGAGGGTGACAGAACACTGGAACAGGCTGCCGGGAGAAGTTGTGGAGTCTCCCTCTCTGGAGATATTCAAAACCTATCTGGCTGTATTCCTGTGTGAACTGGGCTCGGTGATCCTGCTCTGGCTGGGGGGTGGCCTGGATGAGCTTTTGAGGTCCCTTCCAGCACCTGGCATTCTGTGGTTCTGTGATTGTATGATTCAGTCCATGACAGTCAGACTTTCCCTATTCTTCCTGATGCTCAAATAGTTGAGTGTTTGGAAAAAAAAACATCTGATCACCATGACAATCATATTACTGTCCAAATGATGGTCTTTCGACATCCTTGAAACTGGGGACCTGATCCCCAAGTTATATTCCTATTTTAAAATGGTTTTAGAACAATCAGTGGAAATTAGCTACCAACAGATCCCGTGCAAGCAGAACACAATGTGCTTTCTCCAATTCTAATGCAACTATATGCTGCTTCTTCCTTCCCTTAGAGAAACAGCCCTTATAAGGAGACACCTGAATCATCAACCAAGAGATATTTTACACTGGCAAGATCCTTGGCTTCTCTTGTGGAGAAAATCCTTTCCTAGTGGACTCTGTCCCATTAACTCACAATAATCAGAACAAGACCCACATATTCACATAGGAGTACAGCAGTGTGCTGTCATTAAATACTGAAGTCATAGGATCATAGAATCGTAGAATCAACAAGGTTGGAAGAGACCTCCAAGATCATCCAGTCCAACCTAGCACCCAGCCCTATCCAGTCAACTAGACCATGGCACTAAGTGCCTCATCCAGTCTTTTCTTGAACACCTCCAGGGATGATGACTTCACCACCTCCCTGACCAGCCTGTTCAAATGACAAATCACTCTCTCTGTCAAGAACTTCCTCCTGATATCAAGCCTATATCTCCCCTCGCACAACTTGAGACTGCGTCCCCTTGTTCTGTTGCTGGTTGCCTGGGAGAAGAGGCTGACCCCCACCTGGCTACAGCCTCCATTCAGGTATTTGTAGACAGCAATGAGTTCACCTCTGAGCCTCCTCTTCTCCAGGCCAAACACCCACATCTCCCTCAGCCTCTCCTCATAGGGTTTGTGTTCCAGGCCCCTCACCAGCTTTGCCACCCTCCTCTGGACACGTTCCAGCACCTCAACATCTCTCTTGAATTGAAGGGCCCAGAACTGGACACAGTACTCAAGGTGTGGCCTGACCAGTGTTGAGTACAGGGGAAGAATAACCTCCCTCGTCCTACTGGCCACACTGTTCCTGATACAGGCCAGGATGCCATTGGCTCTCCTGCCCACCTGGGCACACTGCTGGCTTATGTTCAGCTGCTAGCTACCAGCACTCCCAGGTTCTTTTCTGCCTGGTTGCTCTCCAGCCACTCTGCCCCCAGCCTGTAGCGATGCTTGGGGTTGTTGTGGCCGAAGTGTAGAACTTAGCCTTGTTCAATCTCATCCCATTGGCCTCTACCCACTCATCCAGCCTGTCTAGGTCCCTCTGCAGGGTTCTCCTACCCTGCAACAGATCAATACTGGCTCCTAACTTCGTGTCATCTGCAAACTTGCTGCTGATGGATTCAATCTCCTGGTTCAAATCATCAATAAAGATATTGAACAGGACTGGGCCCAGCACTGATCCCTGGGGAACACCAACTGGATGTGGCACCATTCACCACCACTCTCTGGGCCGGGCCCTGCAGCCAGTTCTTTACCCAGCGCAGAATCTGTCCAAGCCACGATCTGCCAGTGTTGATTTACCAAGTGGATTTTTTGTCATCAGGCGGAATAGTAAGGCCCTCTGACACTGTTAAAAGTGAGGTGGGAATGGCCATCATGAAACTGGGGAATGCAAGCTACTGACAGTTGCTCTTTAACTTAAAAAGCACACCTGTTATAACTGAACATTCTCCTTTTGGGTAACTGTTTTCCTGTGTTGACATCGGTTTTAATGCTGCTGAAAGCAATGGATTTATAAAAACAACCAAAATTTGGTTTTTTTCTTCAAACTTGTTTTTCACTTAAATGATGCATCTTATTTGAAGCTCCTAGCTTAAATATACATCAATTATAAATCAAGATAAGTCCACTAAAGCTCATCTGTCAACCCTGATTTATACCCAGATTGGGCATAGAGGTTCAATTTTCCAGTGTTTTTTAATTTGTCTGCTTATGTGTTTGTTTGAAAACCACTTCTACATTACTATATGCTATGAGGATAAGCAAGGTAAATCATTGAAATGCAATGAAAAAGTGAGGTAAAGGCAGGGAAAATATAGGGCTCTCTTTTCTGTAACTCACTATGGTAATTGAACTTTTTTTATGGCTGGCTGCTTGCTTCTGGCAGACACACCACCATGGTCTTCTCTCATGCTGATTATCTCATACTGGTGAGAGAGTAAAATGCTTTTTTTTAATGAGCATTTAGGTAAAGCAGTATATTTAACACTAGTCATGAGTAAAACAAAAGTAAAAACTTGCTTTTCCTAACCTTTCAGGCTTCATTCTAAACAGATGAGCCACTCCCTCTGCTGGGGATATTTCCACAAACTGCTCTGTAAATGAAAAGGATGATAATTTTTTTTCAAGGAAATGCTAGAAACACTTCTAAAGTTCCACAGAACTTGAGTGATGTTGTCTCATACAAGGGATTTCTCAGGCACATTTAAGTGTCTTTGTGCTATTTTATACTCTTAAAATACCTATTGTATCAAAAAAAAAAAAAAAAAGAGAGAGAAACATCAAAATGTGCAGATTACCCAGACAACTGAGTTTAACTAATTTTTTTCTTTTCACATATTGAAAAGTTTATTTGCAACTTGCCCAATATAGCTGATAGCTATCAGAGAGAAGCTCTTCTTTTAGCTACGGGTTAGGTTTAACCTGGACAAGATCATAGAATCACAGAATGTCAGGGACTGGAAGGGACCTTGAAAGATCATCTAGTCCAATCCCCATCTGTAGGGCATGAGCAGCAGGTTTTTATACCTTCTTCACTAGCACTCAAAAAAAACTTATCTGGAATGGGCTGCATAGGGAGGTGGTGGAGTCACTGTCCCTGGAGGTGTTCAAGAAAAGTCTGGATGAGGCATTTAGTGCCATGGTCTAGTTGACTGGATAGGGCTGGGTGATAGGTTGGACTGGATGATCTTGGAGGTCTCTTCCAACCTGGTTGATTCTATGATTCTGTGATAATGATTCTAAGCAAAGAAGTTCCATTCATTTCCAGCTTGTGTCCAGTTACTGGCTTTTTGGATGAAGCTACACTGGATTGCAACGAATGTCTCTAATGGAAAGCAAAACATACATTTATGCAATACCACATTTAGTTATACCAGTTTCTCAGTCAAGCTGAAAGTTTATGAAAACACTTGTATTTAAAAAAATAGCTATTTTAAAAGATACAGAAACAAAGGATATGATATCTGTTCTTGCCTACCTGCTATGGCGATAATTCATTTGCCCTTATCAAGCAGGACTGAAAGAACAAGATGGGTTTCAGAAACAAGGAAGCTCCTACTAGCTCTCTGAAAACTCCATGTAGAGGAAGGAAACTCAAATTAGGGCTATTGCTGAAGACAAGGGAGGAGATCTCATCCATGATATATTTTCCTATTTTCCTTGCTAGTCAGGATTCCTATCAGCCTGCACGTGTGAGAAGATGCAAGCTCCCATGTATGACTGCAGACTAGCCGCAGTGTATACAGTTAACACTCCCAGAGGAGTGTCCCTGAACTCGACACTTGACCTCAGGTGGTCTTGACCCCTTCCCAGGGGTGGGTCTGGACACCACCAGGTGATGGTTAGCCCACTCCCCCCATTCCTGTCCCATAAAAGCAGGGGGACTTCCTGTTCCTCTCTCTCTCGACCACTCTGCAGCTCTCTGAACCACACTGCATCTCTCTCTCTCTGCACCCCTGCATCTCTCCACACACGTGGTCACCACCATCACAAACTCGGGTTGTATTCATACCTTTTTGTATTTTGTTATTCTTCCTTTCCTACACCTCTGTAACCTCCCTACCTTTGATACCCTTTTAAGTTATTGTTAATCTTTTCCTTTTTTTTTTACTTCCAAATCGAGTGAGATTGGTTTTTATTTGGGTGTGTTTACCTTTCCTCTCTACCTCTGAATTCCTTTCTTTGGGGAAGGAGGCGGGGAGAGGGAAGGGCACTTTACAAATTGTCATTGGTTCTATCAAATTTATTAGAGTCTCTGGGAATTTAAATTTGAACCCCAGACAATAAATTCAGCAAGATCTCATCCATGATTTATATTCCTTGCTAGTCAGGATTCCTATCAGCCTGCACGTGTGAGAAGATGCAAGCTCCCATGTATGACTGCAGACTAGCCGCAGCACCGCTGTGGTCTTTCCAGGTAAGACTGGCAAAAAGAAATGAGGGCAAGGTGACATTAGCAGGTAAAAGGAACAAAGCATATAATTCTGTTGGGAATCACATCATTTTAATTTTGGATTTCACAAGACAACTTCCTTTAGTTTTTAATTTATAATTATGTAAAAGTAAATGAAGTTTACACAAAATAAGTGAAAAGCATTTGTTCTGAAAAGATAAAATGGAAGTTGCATCCTTTTCAAAGCTTTCCCCAAGTTTGTTTGGAGAATTTTACCTTGATTCAGAACAGTTTGGGGTCAAACAAACTCCTAGGCTTGTCTTTTTTAATTTGAATTTTGCAGAATGAAATGCCTAGCTCAGTAGTTAGTGTCTTTGTATTTTTATTTTAGTGGTAACGTGTTCAACAGGACAGAATAAAACCACTACGGGCTAAATTCTAACAGCCTTATATTGAAAAGTACTCATTTGAATGAGATGATTTGAATAGAGTGTAGTCTGAAGAAGGCTAAAACTAGAGTGGTAATTATACTGGGAATAGACTACACGGCTTGCACTTATCTACTTTTAAATTTCTGCAGGTCTCTGTTTCCTTTTCACATCCACTGATGGAAGAAGGGAATCTTAAATGGCCACACATGTCAGTGAAGATCATACAGTATCAGTATCACCAAGGTTGGAAGAGAACTCATAGATCATCAAGTCCAACCCGTTACCACAGAGCTCAAGGCTAGACCATGGCACCAAGTGCCACGTCCAATCCTGCCTTGAACAGCTCCAGGGACGGCGACTCCACCACCTCCCTGGGCAGCCCATTCCAGTAGCCAATGACTCTCTCAGGGAAGAACTTTCTCCTCACCTCAAGCCTAAATTTCCCCTGGCATAGCTTGAGGCTGTGTCCTCTTGTTCTGGTGCTGGCTGCCTGAGAGAAAAGATCAACCTCCTCCTGGCTACAACCACCCCTCAGGTAGTTGTAGACAGCAATAAGGTCTCCCCTGAGTCTCCTCTTCTCCAAGTGGTTCACTCAATATTGCTTAGCTACACCTGGCTTAGATTTTTGCCTATGCTCAGGGCCTCTTTCTATGATTCTTTTGTACATAAAAACCAAAAGATGGAATATTTCCGAATCAAGAAACAGGTTTGTTGCTTGATAACTGGAGGATGCAGCACAGCTCAGAATCATGTTAGTAGAGACATTGTGGGACTTTGTCTAAAAAAAAAAAGTTTAACAAATAATCTATCAGATTTTTAGGGAAATGCTTGCAGACAGAATCTTTAAGAAAACTGTGCAAGAGATGAAGGACTTCACAGAAGCTATGAGATTAACTTCAGCTTTACACAGATCATGTATATTTAAGACTTTATTAAAATTAAACTTGTAGGATAAAATAAAGTAAAACTATATCTTTACTTTGAGATTTGTTATACTTAATCTCTCTAAACTATTTAGTATGTTTCAGTGCATTAAAAACGTTCATATTTAGAATAAGCCCTTTCAATATGACAGAAGCGCAGAGCACAAGGATGTTGTGCAAGGTACATAAAACACAGGACAATGGCACTGGATCACAAAGTCCAATCTTGCCACCACTGGTACCACATATTTATTAAATTTGATGACAGTTTCACGAAAGTCTCAAAGCTGTGGCCATTAAGTTGTCTGCTAAAAACATATGCACCTCTAATGGGTGTTATGGTAATTAACGTGGCTCTTTTAAAACCATTTTGGTGGAAAATGGCTGATTTTCTTGTGTGTCCCCAGATAAAACTGGACATTGACAGAAGCACAATGTTGAATCAAGAAAAAGTGTGAACCCACTAAAATAGTTAGGTCCACACCGGAAGTTGGATATGCACTAAATCAACATTAAAATCTACAAATGTGGCCTTGCAGTATTCTACCTTGAGGGAAGGAAGAATGACTTGAATGAGGGTAGAGAGCCTCTTCAGAGGGACTTGGATAGGCTAGACCAATGGGCCAACACTAAAGGGATGAGTTTCAACAAGGCCAAATGCCAATTCCTGCACTTGGGTCACAACAACCACAAGCTTGGAGCAGTGTGTCTGGAAATCTGCCTGGCAGAAAGAGATCTGGGGGTTGTAGTAGACAGGCAGCTGAATATGAGCCAACAACGTGCCCAGGCAGCCAAGAACACCATTGGCATCCTGGCTCTTATTAAAAATGCTGTGGCCAGCAGGAGCAGGGAGGTGATTGTCCCCTTGGACTTGGCTTTGGTGAGGTGTGCTAGTTTGAAGCTAGCTAGAATGTTGTGGTGAGAAGAACTAGATTACAGGCTGTGAGAGGAAAACAGTGGTGATGTCTACTTCCCTCATAGGCTTGCTGAGATGTATAAGAATGAAAACCAAAACATAATCACTTCACTTGGGAGTCCCGCTTGGGACTGGGGAACTGGCTGAGCTGCGTCCTACTCTCTAACCTCACCCTCCAGTTTGGACTAATCCACTTTTCTTCCTAACCCTGGCTGAACCTCCATTCTTCCTTGGAACTNTTACGAGGGGTGACTGAGGGAGCTTGGGATGGTTAGTTTGAGAAAGAGGAGTCTGAGGGGAGACCTCATTGCTGTCTACAGATACCTAAAAGGACATTGTGGAGAGGCTGCTTCCAGTCTCTTCTCACAGGTAATTGGAGACAGAACAAGAGGGAATGGCCTCAAACTGAGGCTGGGTAGGTTTAGATTGGATATTTTTAGATTGGATATCAGGAAGAAGTTTTTCATGGAGAGAGTGGTCAGGCACTGGAATGAGCTGCCCAGGGAGGTGGTGGAACCACCAACTCTGGATGTGTTTAAGAGTCATTTGGATGTGGTGCTTAGGGATATGGTTCAAGGTGAATCTTGTAGAGTAGGGTTCTAGGTTGGACTAGGTGGTCCTGAGGGTCTTTTCCAACTTGGATGCTTCTGTGATTCTGTGATTTTATCCCAGTGAAATGGAACATGCTGGTAGCTATATGATGGTCTAAGTTAATGGTTTAATAAATTCAGAAAGCATGAAACTGATAGGTGCTGAATATAGGGCAATGTGTTCTGCCTGCTGAACATACAGCTGTTACTTTAGCAAATTCAATGGTCATTCTTGCTTCTCTCCTGTGGCTCTTCCAGGTGTTTCGGTGAATGCAGCATCTGGAGGATAGCACACAGTTTTACTCAGGTCATCTATTGTTCTGTGGATTACAAATGAAGTCCTGTCAATTTAGCTGTGTGCTTGCTGGAAAATTAAAATTATCCCTGCCCCCAACAAAACAAAACCCAAACCCAAGTGCTCAGTAGCTTCTCTAGCTAAAAAAACTATACAATAAACTAAAAAATGTAATAGCATACTTCAGCTCAGGACTTCTGCATCTCCTGCGTGACCCTGACCACTGCTGGCATCTTTGAGCTTGGGAAATTCTGCAGTACCGTGGAATGGTTGTTCCATATAACAACTGAGCCCAGAGCCTCTGCCAGCTCACAGTAGGCCACAACTTTGCTTCCATTATTTTCCCTTTTCCTGTGTTCTCACAGTGGCTTTATCAAGAGTATAAATTGAAGTATAGATGTCTGATACTATGGTTGTTCTGGCCACGCAAAATAGGGTAAGAAAATAATTTAGAAATCTGTGGATTTTGTTCCTATTAGATGCACTGTGTTTACTTAAAAGAAATGTGATTTCTGTCCATATTCTGTGCTTTGTGAACAGAATATTGTGCACAGTCTGCAGTATTAGAAATGGGATTTCTGTTTTAAAGATGTGTGTCTTTAACCATATAAATCTTATGTAATCTAGCTGTCTTATTTGGTCCTCTAGACCACATTTCACAAGAGTCTTCAAATAAGAAATTCCTTGGATTCCTTATGTATACATCTTTGAAGTGACTAAATCTAGAAGCACACTTTTCATTTGCCTTGTATATTCAAGATTGTACACATGGGAATACCAAACGAGACTGTTAATGGAACATAAAAAGGGTTTACATTTAACAGATAAATCTGTGCACTGAAATCTTTGCAACTTGGCCTGATATAAATGATTCTCACTGAACCATGAGAATAGGTACCTGTATTCTACTCCAGCACAATATTCTATATGGCTTTCTCAAAGCAACAATATCTATGAACACAGCACGTGTGTCCATGTCCAAGTGTGTGTGGAAGTTCATGTACATCACATTCTACCCCACAGACAACTAAAAGCCTGGTTGCTGAAAAGTTTTTTTCATTCTTTTCAGTCTGAAAAAAAAAAAAAATCATTTGGAAACTACAATCTTAGTTACAACTTAGGGAAAAGACATTAAAGAATTAGGATATTTAGGTATATTTTACCAGAATTTCAGTGTTATATATAACATCAATTGTTCCCATTCTTCTAGCAAATAGAAAAAACATCATCATTTCTGCCAGCCCTGGGGTTAGGTAACATAGAAAAGACAGGAAGCCTTCTTTTCTGTACATCCAAATCACCTTATCCTAAAAGATATTTTTTTCTGGAAACCTTTTAATGAAGTTTTCTTTCTCCACTGGCCTAGCTTTTAAGTCTTTCATAGGGCAGAAGTGTATAGCCCTGATAAAGCCACACACTTTTCAGAATGGAAATAACTGCAAATAAAGTGAACTTAATTTGGAATAGTTTTAAATGACCTAAGAATCTAAATCTTACATGAATGAGACTTTATGTACTTGAGTGCATTTTTTTTTTTAAACCTGGTCCTAGATATTCAACATTCACTGTGGTTTGCATTTTGATAACAAAATCTTTCTGAGGGTCTGCCCTGAAGTGACAGAGCAGGTCAAACACTGAGCTAGAAAGAAAATTCAGATGTTTTACTTTCTAGTGCAGAGTCAGAGCCCCTTTCAATAAATATAGTACATAGGTTGAACCTCCATGGTTTTTCTTTTTCTCAGAGAATGAATTATCATGGTTTTGGTGTTAAAGGGATGACATATGATCTACACAATGTATTCCTTCTATAAGTGTCAGTAATTATTTTTTTTAAGTCTGTTACAAAAGCAGGTGCATGGGTTGAATTTTTTTTTTCATTTTGAAATGTAATAAAGTCAGTTTTTGGCCTCAAGCAATACTAGGATTTAAAATAGGAACTACTTTGAAGCAACATGAAGTTGCACCCAACCTCTGGGATATTAAATGTGTTTTCTCTCTGACTTCCTAAATTCACCTCATTGTTTAATCGAATTTTCTAACTGTAAGATTTAGTTTGTAGGCATTTCAGATGGAGTTCCTTTAGAAATACATCACAATGCACCCTCAACTTCAAAAGAAACCAAGTGGATTACAGGGTGGGGGAGTGGGGAGAAAACCAAAACATTTTTTACTTCCACATGATAAGGAAGAATAAACAAGCTTTATAATATTGCAAGAGAAGCAATACTATGTGAGAGGGGTGAATAATCTCAGAGACCTAGGCAGGTAGAAATGGGCTCAGTGCTCGAGCTGGCCCCAGTACCGCTGCCTCTTTGAATGGGCAGTAATATTTAGTGTCGCTAAACTATTTAGTATGTTTCAGTGCATTAAAAACGTTCATATTTAGAATAAGCCCTTTCAATATGACAGAAGCGCAGAGCAGAGCACAAGGATGTTGTGCAATGTACATAAAACACAGGAGAACGGCACTGGATCACGAAGTCCAATCTTGCCACCTCTGGTACCATATATTTAGTAAGTTTAATGAGTTTCACAAAAGTCTCGAAGCTGTGGCCATTGAGTTGTGTGCTAAAACCATATGTATCTCTAAATAATGTTGTGGTCATTAATGTGGCTCACCAACCAAGTGGATTACAGGGTAAGGGAGTAGGGGGGAAACCAGAACTTTTTTTACTTCCAGAATGACAAGAAGGAATAAACAAAATTTACAACATTGCAAAAGAAATACTAATAGGCAAGGTGGGTGCATAATCTCAGAAATCTAGGCAGGTAGAAATGGGCTTCAACCTCCAAGAGCTTTCTTTCAAACACAGCTTAAATTGTGCCATTCACTCCTAACAACAGTGTGCTCTCTCAAAACACATTGATAAATAAACCTTTCATTTCATTAAGCCTGCCTTTCCAGTCACTGCAAGATATTGGTGTAACTAAAAGCAATTGATGAACTTTGGCACTGGCGGAATTGATATTGTCCCAGGTTGAGACAACAGGGTTAAACAGTCCTGGGGACTAGAAGATCATTATTCAATTCCATAATTCTGCTATCTCTTTATAAACTCACAACAAGGTCAGCTCGTTCTCCTTTCCTCCTCCTCCTGCCTTGTGTCTGGCAGGAGCCACTTTATTGGGAAGAACATGTAAGCAGCAGGCCTGTTTTTGGGCCTCCAGAGGCATGGGGGGTGGGGGGAGGCGGGGAGGATTGGAGCACTGGGGAGTATTAGACTTAGGGGTTTTTTGGGTTGGCGGAAAATTCAAGGGGGTTTGCCAGGGATGTGGTGATTGCTTTATAATGTCTTTCTCTGTATCTCACTCCAAACACAATTCTGTATTTTTTCTCCAATTTCATTTGAGAGTTTAATTTCTGTCAGCTATGTTTAAAAACCATGACAGATATGAAAGCAAAATGATCCTGAATCGAGACTTGGACATGCTGGAGGGTTGGGCAGGGAGAAATTTGGTGAAATTCAACAAGGACAAGTGTAGACTCTTGTACCTGGGAAAGAACAACTCCAGGTATCAGTACAGACTGGGGACTGATCTGTTGGAAGGTAGTGAAGGAGAAAAGGATTTGGGGGTCCTAGTTGATGGGAAGTTGACTATGAGCCAGCAATGTATACTCATGGCCAGGAGGGCCAATGCCATTCTGGGGTGTATTAGAAGGGCTGTGGCTAGTAGGTCGAGAGAAGTTCTCCTACCTCTCTACTCTGCCCTGGTGAGGCCACATCTGGAGTAGTGTCTAGTTCTGGGCCCACTAGTTCAAGAGAGACATAGGACTGTTTGTTCAGTGCAGAGACACAAAGACGATCAAGGGAATGGAACATCTCTCTTATGACGAGAGCCTGAGGGAGCTGGGGCTGTGCTGCTTGGAGAAGAGGAGACTGAGAGGCGACCTCAGCAATGTTTATAAACATGTAAAGGTGAGTGCCAGGAGGATGGAGCCAGGCTCTGCTGGGTGATGCCTTATGACAGGACAAGGGGCAATGGGTGGAAGCTGAGGCATAGGAAGTTTCATTTAAATATGAGGAGGATTTTTTTTCCATATGAGGGAGACAGAACACTGGAACAGACTGCCCAGGAGGGTTGTGGAGTCTCCCTCTCTGGAGATATTAAAAACCTGAGTGTGTTCCTGTGTGATCTAGTCTAGGTGATCCTGCTCTGGCAGGGGGGTTGGACTGGATAAGCTTTTAAGGTCCCTTCCAGCCCCTGACATTCTATGATTCTATGATTCTAGAAAAGCAAACATTACCTGTGACTTGTAATGCTACTGTTCAATTTACAATCACTTAAATCATATTCCCCAGGAGCTATGTAGTCTGCCTAGAAGATTCTGGACTCTGTAGTTAACATTATATAAATTATTTTGCAAAAACATCCAAACACTATGGTAGTACTAGCTGTAAACTCCCAGTGAAGAAAATTCATATATTGTACAGAAGTGGCGTAGATACTGCTATAACAATATCCTCTTGCAAAATAAAAAAAGGGCAAAAAATACCCAAGCCTATTTGATGAGGGACAAAGATAGCTCAGCTAGGACAGTTGGAGAGTTGGAGGCACACTGAGGAGACAACAAGAAGGAAGAGAAAGTTGCATAGCCATTCCATACTTTATATTCATTCCACAGACAGAAGGTTTCAATTTCCAGACCTGTCAGTTCACCTTTTTATTATCTTCTTTTGTATTCATTAAAAAAAAATAAAAGAAAGAAAGAAGAAGAAGAAGTGGGTATATTTCATTATTTCACATTTTCCTTCTTAAGAAATGTTTCTTTTTTTTTTTTTCTTATGAGCTTGCTCTGAAATGCTAATAGCTTTTCCCTCAGCTACACTCCAACCCCAAGCAAAATCATGTTAGAGCAAGTAATGCTTTCTGAATGAAAGTTTTATTTTCACACACAGCCAAAATGAGTTATATTGCACCTGCACAAATGATGGTTCTCTTATTTTATGAAACTGGAAGGCAGTCAAGTTTTACAGCATTTCTGTAGGTGCAGCTTTTTTTTCACACACCTCTTCCCAGCATCACCTGCTTCAGTGATTTGGGTGTTCCCCTGAGGTAGGTCACAATTTAAAACATGTTAGTACTCAGATTTGCCACACCCAGAGATAATACACTCTACTTCTTCTTTTTCTTTCTTCTTCTTTCTTCTTCTTTCTTCTTCTTTCTTCTTCTTCTTCTTCTTCTTCTTCTTCTTCTTCTTCTTCTTCTTCTTCTTCTTCTTCTTCTTCTTCTTCTTCTTCTTCTTCTTCTTCTTCTTCACAATGGTTTTCTTAGCCAAATATGACCTAGTGATTTATGTCAGCTAGTTTTTGAACTTTTTATATCTGTGTTTGTTGCTGGATGTTAGGGAGAGTTGATGCTATTATACAGATTTCCAGAACCACAGCAGGAGATCCAGTTAGATGGTAAGCAAAAAACTTTTGGACTAAGGAAAAGGAAAACTGAATAAGTCCAGTAGTCCACTTGGTTCATTATCTTGTCTCTGGCACTGGATGGTAAGAAGCATTGAAAAGCAAAGTGCAGAAAACTCTGCAGAGGATTCTAATTTTATTAGACTCCTCAGTCTCAATCCAACACCTTTCACAGCATCTTGCTCACATGAAAATAGCTAAGTCCAACTCCACAGTGGGAGGGTTTCTCTATCTGGGGTGTAAAACAATTCAATCCAAGTAAATTTTCTGTCTATTTTTCTGCTTTAAGCAGCTTTTGTTTGGTTAATTGGTGCTGCAGGCAGATAACCAATTCTCTCCTGTGGAGGGATTAACAGAATTCCATTGTTGAGATGTTTTAATTGTTAATTTGCATGTTTGAGAAAGATTATAGTTGTGATTGTGAAACCTACCAGGGTTGATTTTTTTTTTCCTGTGTAAAGTACAGGAAATAGTTTACCATACTTCATTGTGTTTCATTAATATCTAGTATCAAGCATTGGACAACATCAAATGCAATTTTGAAGCATATTTAAAGAAGAAATTCTCTTCTTTGGGAACAGTTATGGCTAGCTATATCTCCAGAGGAAGTTAGAAAAACTCCAAGGCTGAAAAGTACTCTAAGCCGTTAAGCTCAGAAAGCATTGCAAGATCCCTCTAAACCTCCTCCTACCACTCTTCTCAGTTAATACACTCTGGGAGTTCTCTTCCTTTACCTTTGCTCTTGCTCTTCCCTTTGCAGTAAAAAATAAAATAAGGCTGAGTTATTAACTTGTGCTGAATAACTGGAGGTAAAGTCCTACAGAAGATGAGGCACTTTGAAGTTTTCATAAAAATTAATAGGTCATGATAAAACTATGTGTGTGATGGGGAGATGGGAACATCATTCTTCATATACGCTGGCAGCTCATCAGAAAGCTACTATCTTATCAGCTCTGTGAGTTTTATCCCATTTAGCTAATTCGGGTTACAACAGCTTCCAGAAATAGGTACAGCTTCTGGAAAATGCAAGAGAAATTTCAGCTTCTTCTCTGAAAGAATGTCAACACATTCATATTGCTGCTGCTTCACAAAGAGGTGTGGCATCAACATTATTCTCAAGTGGTACCAGTCACTGATAATTTTAATCCTTTACTCCACTGCTTACTCTGTTAGTATACAAATAGTGTTTGGTATTTTGAATTTCTGATATAAAATGTTCTGTTCCCCTGTGATCTCAGATGGAGCTTTTTACAGCTATGATGAGTGATTGCAAGGTCAGTGCAAAATGTTTTCATGTGAAAAGGTTTCTTATAGTGGAACTATACTCTATATTCTATTCTATTCTTGTAGTGGAACTCCTTACATGAGACAATAGAGATTCAAGCCTATCTCCAGTTTATGGATAAGTAAATGCTTCAAGGGTTGCTATCAAGTTCTGCAGATGGGTGGGGAGTACCAGGACAGGTCAGATTAAAACAATGGGGAGAAAATGTATCAATGGTGAATATGTATCTACTGTGGGAAATGATTACTCAGAAATCAGAAACCAAGTAATGTCTGTGTGGCTGCACAATATAAGGCATCCAATGCCCCCCTCTGAGCCCAGAAATAAGCAATTGTATCTGGCAGGGTAGTTTCTGATTTTTCATCCCTTGTTCTGTTCTTTGGAGTCTAAAATGAGAAAGCAATGATCAAAAGAAGGATATGAAGAATCAAAGTACACACTACATTAAGAGAGGAGATCCCCAAGTCCTCATACAAAGCAACATAATTATAGACTGGTGAGCACTACACAACAATTTTTTTTTTTCAGTTAGCTGAGGGAAATGGAAAAAAGAAATATTAAAGCAAAATAAATAAAACCTTTTGTGTAAACATGGACAGATAAAGTGTTTCCTCTCTTCAGTACATTTCACAACACAGGACTGTGTGCATTGTAAATCTCACTGGTGATTGCATTAAAACTTTTGGGGAAATCATCCATTTTATTTCATGTGTACTTTGTGTGGTTCATTTCCATCAAAAAAAAATCTGATTCCTTACAGGTATTCCAACTCAATCTTTTTCCAATAGTGCAGCACTAAAAGTCTAATATTGTGTAAATGTGTAATTAACATCTTAAAGAGTGTTCATCGAATATAAAAAGAGTTGGGGTTTTTTGGTCAACAGTAAGCAATATAGAAAGATAACATAGAAAAAGTGCCTTGTGTTCACTATGTCTGATAAAACTGTGTTCAGCGTTGGGTACCTCAATACAAGTGAGATGTGGAGGTGCTGGAGTTAGTGCAGAGGGCAATGAAGCTGGGGAAGGGCCTGGAGAATAAATCTTATAAGGAGCAACTGAGGGAGCTGGGGATGGTTTGAAAAAAAGGAGGCTGAGAGGTGACCTCATCGCTGTCTACAGCTACCTAAAAGGACATTGTGGAGAGGTTGGTGCTGGTCTCTTCTCACAGGTAATTAGTGATAGAACAAGAGGGAATGGCCTCAAGCTGTGACTGGGTAGGTTTAGGCTGGACATTAGGAAAGATTTTTTTCACAGAAAGGATGGTCAGGCATTGGAATGAGCTGCCCAGGGAGGTGGTTGAGTCACCAACCCCAGATGTGCTTGAAGGTCGTTTGGATGTGGTGCTTGGGGATATGGTTTACAATGAACCTTGTAGAGTAGGGTTATAGGTTGGACTTGGTGATCCTGAGGGGCTTTTCCAAGCTGAATGTTTCTGTGTTTCTGTGTCACAGAGGTTTGAGTGCACAACCAATGGGTAGATGGACGTTTACCAAATTATTTGGGCTTTTTTTCCTAAGCTGTTGGGCAATGTTATGTCAGACTAAGAGAGATTGCTTGTGTTTCTTATGGCAAAAGTCAATAGTGCTCTTCATGCAAAAAACATGGCAATGATAAGTTGCTGTATTATGGTTGGTGCTATTTTAGCAGCACATTTTTTACTGATATTTAGACTGTTCATAGGCCATCATTCATGAGATCACTTCCATAAACAGGGGATATTTCCTAAAGATAGGACAAATACAGATCTCAATATAGAATAGAATAGAATCAACCAGGTTGGAAGAGATCTCCAAGAACATCCAGTCCAACCTATCACCCAGCCCTATGCAGTCAACTAGACCACGGCACTAAGTGCCTCATCCAGTCTTTTCCTGAACACTCCCAGGGACGGTGACTCCACCACCTCCCTGGGCAGCTCATTCCAATGGCAAATCACCCTCTCTGTGAAGAACTTCCTCCTAACATCCAGCCTATACTTCCCTCGACACAACTTGAGGCTGTGTCCCCTTGTCCTGTTGCTGGTTGCCTGGGAGAAGAGAGCAACCCCCACCTGGCTACAACCACCCTTCAGGTAGTTGTAGACAGCAATGAGGTCTGCCCTGAGCCTCCTCTTCTCCAGGCTAAACAACCCCAGCTCCCTCAGCCTCTCCTCATAGGGTTTGTGTTCCAGGCCCCTCACCAGCCTTGTTGCCCTTCTCTGGACACATTCCAGCACCTCAACATCTCTCTTGAATTGAGGAGCCCAGAACTGGACACAGTACTCGAGGTGTGCCCTGACCAGTGTTGAGTACAGGGGCAGAATAGCCTGCCTTGTCCTACTGGCCACACTGTTCCTGATACAGGCCAGGATGCCATTGGCTTTCTTGGCCACCTGGGCACACTGCTGGCTCATCTTCAGCCTACTATCCACCAGTACCCCCAGGTCCCTTTCCACCTGGCTGCTCTCCAGTCACTCTGTCTGTAGACCCTCCTCCCATTAGATGGAGGAGTTTTCCAAGCTCTCCATGATATTCTTCTAAATTGTTCTTTTAGTCGTCTTGGAGTATTTCAAATCTTAACTCTATTTCTGAGTTCTAGAATTTATACCTTAATCAATGTAATCCCAACAGACTTTATATCTGGGAGCAGGAGTCAGATGGTAACAAAAAAAAATTAATAGTGTTTTTGAAATTTTAGCATTTCCATCAGAAAATTTTCTCTCACAGTTTCCAGGACTGCATGCATTGATATGGAAAAGGTTGGATAAAACTTCTGATTTCTCTGTGGTTATGTCAGTGAAGGCACATTTTTGTGCCATGATTCTGATCTCAGTCCCACAAGCACAAATACTAAAGACAGATGTTACACATTTTCAAGGTATTTTATGTAAGAAAATGCAAACTAGTTTTTGAGTAGTTTGTATGGAAGGAAACTGTCATTTTGAAATTCAGCTTTGATTGCTCACTATTAGTCAGGCATAGGCAATTTTAATTGACTATCTGTAGATACAGAAATAGCACTGAGCTGCAGAAGTCAAATTAGAGTGGTCCCAGACTGTGCTATACACAGTTTACTGGGTCACACTAAAAAGATTTCAGTAGTAGTATAACATGTCAAAATTAGTCACTTAAGAGTGTAAACAGTTCCAGAAACAGGGATGAGCAGGCCTCCAGCCATCTGCTTTGTGTGTTAGTCTCGCTTTTTCACTGTAGGCACTGATTTTTGTTCACTCAGCCAGATGATCATCATCTTAGATTCAGCTGAGTGTCCCGAAGTAGCAGAAAGCTGGAGATGTCAACAGATTGTGATGCCTTCCGGTAGGGGCACAAGGCTCTGGGCTCAGCAGGGAGGACCAACATCAACAGCTGGTACATCCCAGGACCTCTTTTCCATCTTCTCCTCTAATTTTTTTTCTACAGATGTGAGAAGCAAACGATCTTGTCATTATTAGCAAAGGCACCCTGGAGTAACCCTACACTCTTTTTTACTCAAACTAGCGACAAGCCTTTCTCCCTCATCCTCGCTCCCCCTCTCTTTCCCTCCCTCTCATCTCTCTCACCCTATTCTCTGATATTCTGACATTCTGAATTTGGAGCATACCATTTTCATCAGAATTTATAATTTCTACTTAATGTATTTACTTTTTGCTGCCTGTTCTGCAGTAACTGGTTCTTATAGGACTGATTTCTCATTCTGTGAAACTAGATATATCTGTGTTACATTCTGTAGAGATAGGCTTGCAAAGTTCTATCAAATAACACAAAGATCTTGATTAGAAGCTGGTTTTTGGCACCAGTAGTATGGGAAGTGCACACTAGCCACGCAATCATAAAACAAATCCTGAAATGCATGATTGAAAGAAAACATTAACAAGCCTCTCAACAGCAGTAGCAGCATCAATTGCTAGTTCATACAAAAGAGACAACAAAGGAATAAGCAATTGCTGTGCAAAGAATAAAGCAATGATTTCCTGAAAATTAGTGATCAAATGATAGCCAATTAATTAAACTGCTTTAACATTTGTGAGTTTTAATATAATTTCAGGAGAGGTTAAAGGGAAGTGTTAAAGGATAAAATTTAATACAGACACAGAAAGCTATCATTTCTTTGTTAAAATGCATAATACCTTGATATGTTGTCATTCACATCAATGGACAGATAGACGAATTTTATGAACGCAGCAGCAGCTTGTGGAAAAATTACCTTAACTTTAATTGAAGAGCAACTATTAGTTGGTAATGTCTTTACTGTACAACCATGCTTCAGAGATGTTAAGGACCAAAATGAGAGGATATATCTTACCCTGGAGATGCAACACTCACTTTCAGAGTTAATGACCTGCTCCAGTGATCTGTGTGGAAAGGAAAAAAAAAATAAAGGCATTGAGAAATGGCTTAGTGAAAAATAGTCATTTCAATTGCTGATGAAAAAATGTGAAGTGATACACATCCTCACATGAAAATAATGAAGCTAGAGACTAGTATTTTAGTATAGCTACTAATCAGGGGGAGATGGGAAGAAATATTTCCTAGGAACGAGCAGGGTAGAGGGCTATTTTGGTGAACATTTGCTGTCCTTCAAGCTTCTGGCATGTGCTGGAGAAAGGATATTAAACTTAACAGGTCCCTGATATGATCAACTACAGCAATTTAATTCTGTGTAGATCACATCAGAGAATCACAGAATCACAGAAACATGCAGGTTAGAAAAGCCCCTCAGGATCACCAAGTCCAACCTAGAACCCTACTGTACAAGATGCACCTTAAACCATATCCACAAGCACCACATCAAAACGACCCTTAAAAACATCCAGCATCAGTGACTCAACCTCCTCCCTGGGCAGCTCATTCCAGTGCCTGACCACTCTCTCCATGAAATTTTTTTTCCTAATATCTAATCTAAACCTACCCAGTCTCACCTTTATTTCTGAACTTAAATGCTCTGCCAGTTACTTGGACAAGAATGAGGTGTATTATAAAACAGGAAAGGCATGCATTAGGAACTGTAAGATAAGAAAACTTTATTCTCAGATATATATCCAAACTATGATAGTAGCAGTCTCTCTTGCACTATCAGAGAACCTGATTATGTGACAAACTTTGGATTCGGTTTGCCACTGCCCTTTAACAAATCTATGACGAGAGAAAGAGCAGGCTGCTTAATGAAGCCCTTTGGTCCTTCTACAGCCCAGATCCTAGGGTGAGGTTGCAAGCACATCTAACCTACATCAGTTGTGTTAATCATAAATTTCATGAACCTTTTAATTAAACATCCACAATGATATGATGAGCATTTTGTATCACATAGATTGTCCTTGTCTCATCTCCTCAATGCTCTCGTTAAAGCTCAGCTCACTGTGCACAGAAGAATCAAAGATTCATGAGCTGTAGAGACAGCAAGGGAAGAGGAATGTGGCATAGTGATGGGCAGCACACTTGGTAAGGCAACGGTGCATCTAAATGGCTTCAGTGTCAGTCTATATGCATGTCTTCACAGGCTCATGTTGCACCTCATCACTTCTAGCCAGCTGAGCTTCTACTTACAAAGCTGCCTTTGGATTTTGCCAAACCTCTTGTAATTAGCAAGAATGAACTAAACTCAGAAATTACACAGTACTCTGACCTCTGCCATCCAGCTATTAGCCTATCACAATACTTAATAGCATCGTTACATATAGTATGTAGTTTTAATAGTATCAGATTCATGGTATGTTATAATTTTGCTATCACAGCAAATTCACATGGCATTGTTCATTTCTATGCTGTTATTTAGTGGTTAGGCTGTAGTATAATTAAGAGCAGAGCTTTTAATTCCTACTGTTTATTTTTTATAGTTTTATAATTAATTTGCCTGGATAGAGTCAAAACCAAGTCAGTTTTAGCATCTCCTGATACTTAAATACTTGAGAAAAGTCACATGGTATATCTGGTCTGGAAAAACTTTTGGCTGTTGCAGTGGCAAATATTCAAATCACAGTTGTATTGCTTTAATAGTGAAATAGACCAGAAACTTCTTGCAGTGTAGTGTATTGTGTTTATTATCCAGGAAAATCAAATGGGTCTAACGTGGTGTCAAGGGTTAGGGCTGGGCTTATCACTGAATAAGAGAGACATGCTCTCTGTTAACTGCTTTCCCTTCCCATAGGGAAAGAGAAAGGGAATAAGGAGGGAGGCTTTTGATTTGGAAAATGAAACACCTTTAATGAAAATAATGCTACAATTGTATGTATATTTATATATAAAAAAATATATACAAAACCAGTATCGAATCCAAACTCTCTGAAGGCAATTCATCTTCATCACCACTGATACTGCAGGCAGGCACCAGGGAATTCCCAGACTAGACTTGGCAAAAGATGGGTACTATATTCAGGAGATGAATTCTGGGACTGTATTCAGTTACGCATGGACTGGGATAAAAGGATGAACAGAGTCCTTCTTGGATGCTGAACACTGAAGAAGAGAGCTTGACCCTCATGATCCCTTAGCTTTGTACTGAATGTCATGTAAATGGAATGGAATATTTGCTGGTCAGTTTAGGGCAACCTGTCCTGTCCACTACTCCCATAGATGTGACCTTTTATTTTCTGTGTTCCTACTGCAGTACTTGAGATTTATCAGTGACCTTGGCCTGCACACAGATCCTTAGAGCTATCTATAAACATCAAGCATATGTTTAACATCTTTGTGGGTGACATGGACAGTGGCACTGGGTGCACCCTCAGCAAGTTTGCTGATGACACCAAGCTGGGTGGTGTGGCTGACACACTGAAGGGAAGGGATCCATCCAGAAGGACCTGGATGGGCTGTAGAGATGGGGCCAAGCCAAACTGTTGAAGTCCAACATGACCAAGTGCAAGGTCCTGCATCTGGGTTGAGGGAATCCCAAGCACCAATATAGGCTAGGCTTGAGAGCAGCCCTGAGTAGAGGGACTTGAGGGTGCTGATGGATGAGAAGTTCAATATGATCTGTCAGTGTGCTCTTGCAGCCCAGAGATCCAACCAGAGCATGGGCTGCAGCAAGAGCAGTGTGGGCAGCAAAGCAAGGGAAGTGATCCTCCCTCCCTGCTCTGCACTGGTGAGACCTAACCTGGAGTATTGCATCCAGTTCTGCAGCCACCATTACAAGAGGAATATGGATGTGCTGGAAGGTGTCCAGAGAAGGACCACGAGGATGATCAGAGGGCTGGAGCTGCTCTGCTGTGAGAGACTGAGGCAGTTGGGGCCGTTCAGTCTGGAGAGAAGAAGGCTCTGAGGTGACCTTATTATGACCTTTCAGTATCTTAAGGGGGCCTACAGGAAAGCTGTGGAGGGACTTTTTAGGATGTCAGATAGTGACAGATCCAGGGGGAATGGAACAAATCTAGAAATGAGTGGTTTCAGATTGGATGCTAGGATGAAGTTCTTCAGCATGAGCGTGGTGAGACCCTGGAATGGGTTGCCCAGGGAGGTGTGGAAGCCCCATCCCTGGAGATGTTTAAGGCCGGGCTGGATGAGGCTCTAGATGGCCCGAGGTAGTGTGAGGTGTCCCTGCTCTTGGAACTAGATGGGCTGGAACTAGATGATCCTTGCAGCTCCTGCCAACCCTGACTGATTCTATGATTCTAAGCATTATGTACACGGTTAACACTCCAGGAGGAGTGTCCCTGAACTCGAAACCTGACCTCAGGTGGTCCTGACCCCTCCTCAGGGGTGGGTCTGGACACCCCCAGGTGAGAGTTAGCCCACTCCCCCTTCCTGTCCCTTAAAAGCAGGGGGACTTCCTGTTCTCCCTCTCTTGGACTCTCTTTGGACACTCGCTCTTTGGACACTCTCGAGCACTCAGAACACACACTGCATCTCTCCACACACACGTGGCCATCACCATCATCATCATCACAAAATCGGGTTGTATTCATACCTTTTTGTATTTGTTATTCTTCCTTCCCTACACCCTTTGTAACTTCCCTACCTTTGATACCCTGTTTAAGTTATTGTTAAACTTGTTTTCCTTTTTAACTTCCAAAATTGAGTGACTGATTTATTTGGGTGTGCTTACCTTTTCCTCTCACTTCCAATTCCTTTCTTTTGGGGAAGGAGGGAGGGGAGAGGGAAGGGCAATTAATATAAATTATCAGCGGTTCTATCACAATTATTATTGTCTCTGGGAATTTAAATTCGAACCCCAGACAGCATTACCACAACTGGAAGCAGAGAATGTCTATGAAAACATGCCACTAATTTCAGAAATTTCAATTAGTTAGAAGACACTATGCAGAAAAGCAAAATCACTGAACAGAAGTAGTTCTGTTCTGAAACCAGGACACCTGGCCATTACTTTACTTCAAAGATTTTGTGTATCAAGGCATTAAAAGTTCTATGATGGAAAAATCAAATTTTCCTTATACAAAAACATCAACAAATCTAGTCAAGTATAATCACAACAGATCCTGCACACCAGCTGTCCACAGTTTAACCCCTATATCATTTAGCAAAGTCCTGTCTGTCCCTCAGTCTACTTCTCCTGGGAGGTGCAGTAAGGATAGGATATTAGAAAACGCTTTCAAATTAGACTGTAAGTTTAGTATATTCACCTTTGAAAAAATCCATCTGTAGATATCCATAGAGAGAGGGAAAACAAGAATCCTTGAGGTATTCTCATTGCAACAGAGGAGAGTATGGGTCTTCAATAAGGAGAGTGTGGTTCTTCAATAACGCAGCATGGTGGCTGTTGATGTAGGTACAAATTAAACAATTTCTCTTACTAGTGTTATTAATCTACATTTGTTTCTTTCTACTCATAAATTTATGCTAAGAAAACAAAGTATTACTGTAAAGTGGCCATTGGGGGTGTGGAAATGAATATGACAGTTCTAAGCACAGAGTTATTTAAAAGACAAGAAAGCTCAGTTCTTTGGAAAAATCAGGCACATCACCAAATAGGATCTTCATTTTGTTTATACAGAATAATCTATTGTAAGTACTGTCTAGCAGCTATTAAATTAAAGCCAAATATCAGCATAATTTTTACAAATATAAATACATATTACATATTTTTAATATATATTTTCTTCTTCCATCAGCATTATGCACCCTCTCCTTTGTATTTCTCAGCTAGGCAGAAAGAATCATACAGTCATCCTGACAATAAATATGCAGCTCAAGAAGATTTGTGCTATCTTCAGCTGAAAAAAGAACCAAAAAAACCAAACCAGTGCAGCAAATATACTAGACTGGATCAGAATAAATTGCTGCAATCAAGCAGAAGCATGCATCTGTCCAAAACAAACATGTCTCATATGACAGCTCCGTTATATTAAAAAGCAAGAGGTGGGAGTTTCATGTAGTATGACGCAAATCATAGTTCTTTTAAAGTAAGACTTTGGAGTAGTGAATTATGATCTTGTTTAAGCTGTGATTCATCTTGTAAGACAGAAATGATCTGGAGTACTTCAGAGGCTTAGGTTACACCTTTCTTAGTGTTTGAAAAAATTAAGTTTTGTTTCTTTTTTCTTTGAATGGCATAATGCTCTTATTTTAATTATAACATGCCATTCTGACTGTGGCTAGGAATTAAGATTAACTCTTTGAAGAGAGGAGCCAGATGCTTCTTATACATGTGGGTTACCTGCAAAAACACAGACACCCAGTGACAGAACAAGAGGGCACAGTCTCAAACTGTGCCAGGGCAGGTTTAGGCTGGACATTAAGAAGAAATTCTTCACGGAAAGAGTGATTGGCATTGGGATGGGCTCCCTGAAGACGTGGTGGAGTCACCATCCCTGGAGGTGTTTCAAAGGATGCTGGATGAGGCACTTTATGCCATGGTTTAGTTAATTAAGGGTCAGGTGATAGGTTGGATTCAATGATCTTGGAGGTCTTTTCCAATCTGGTTAGTTCTGTGAGTCTGTGATTCTGTGAAATGTGCAGCAACAAATGTTCCTGGTGTAAGGTGTAATACAATTGGTACAAGTTACCCAGAAATTACAAAAGGGTCAATTTTGGCCCTCACAGTAAGCATCACATTTCCTTGAACAGAAGAAAACTCTGATATGGAGGGAAGCCTGGTACTATAAGTCCAAGGAGGATTTTATTATGTCATATACTACTGTTATAAGGTATTAATTACTGTGACTTAGGCTAAATAAGAAGCCTCATAAGATGTCCACATTACAGAAAGATATGTCCACATTACAGCACAAGCTGACATGCTCCTGATCTTTTACCTTGAGCAGAGGGAGAAGTCAGGAATCAGACTAGCTGCCAGCACCTCCTGGCCCATCACATCACTCCACTTCCAACACCTCTGTGTACTGCATCTTCTTCAGTTGCTATTCTCCTTTCCCTTCAGGATACAGCCTTTGCTTTTACTTGTGGGCCTTTGTCAATATTAATGCCATGGATTGATGTGGCAACTGCACTCACAGGTCAGTGGAGAAATCAGAAACCCAGCCAACATTTTTGTTGTGGCATTGATACAGATGGGGTGCATTTATTTCTTTATTTATTTGGGGTTTGGGGGTTTTTTTTGTTTGTTTGTTTTGGTTTGTTTTGTTTTGGTTTGTTTTTTTTTATTTGGAAGCAATAAGGTAATTATTGATCATTTTTTAGTGTGCTCCTTACTATGGTTCAGCTTATAATACAGTTTAAAAACTATGATGACTTTCTTTTCTACACTGCAGTAAAACTGATCATATTGTCTCAAGTAAGTGACTCAAGGGAAGCTTACATGCTTTGGAGAAATAGGATATAATCCTATAGTTTGTTTTTTTATGGTGAAGTGTGTAATTCTTCCTTGTTCTGATCTCACAGCTTCGTTTTGCTTAAGAGAAGGCCCTTCTCTTGGTGCATAAATTCACTTTTTTCTCTTATTCAGAAAATGCTTTATAGACTTAGGGAAAGGCAATCTCCATTCAGGAAAAGAACACAATTGATAAGGGTCAAATAGATTTGATCGTCTGATTTCTATTCCAATACAATGCAAGCAACTGTCAGAAAGAGGTATATAGAGAGGCATTCAGCCCAGCAGGGCTTTCCAGCAAGCCTTGCTTGGGTTCCCTGCTCAGTTTTGTCTTTTAGTTTAGTTTCAATAGAATAGTGTGATTCTCCTCATATTTTGGTCTTTGTATGAGGATTTGTGGTGTTACCTTCAGGTTAATGCAGACATTCTCCTGATAGGCCTGGGATAGCACACTGAAGTGCTGCTTTCTGCTTATTTGGCTTTTCCACCTCAAAGACTTCAGTTTGTTTCAGACTTATATTTGCAGGAATTTCTTCAAAAAAGAGGACAAAAAAAAAATAATCAAAAATGTTCCAGTAAAGAAGAATGAAACCAGACTTCTCTTTAGCACGCACTCTTTCATGAGAAGGAAAGCTCAGAGAAAATAAGGTACATTTTGTGTAGTCCTGGTGATATTGAGAAGCAATGGTGTCTGAGAAGCAAAACCACTTGCAATGAGTATGAAACAAGTCATTGGGTTCTCTGATTTTTAGTGAGAACATTATCCTGCCATTCTTTTCTCTTGCTTGTTATTCATCTCCACCACACCTTCACACTTTTCCTGTCCTGCCTCTTCCTCTTTTGTCTAAAAGCACCTTTCACAATTTGCAAAACAAGTCAGTGTTTACACATTTGAAAGATATTAAAATTACAGAAATTTCATTATCCAGTGTTTACAATTCCAGAAGCTATGCAGCTTTTAAATTTGTATGAGTAGCACATGGGTGGACCTTCTCCCTTGTTGCTTTCTTTTTTTACATTCATTCTGTACACAATTGGTATTTAGAATTACTTACTGAAAAATTAAATAACCACATCTGTATAACAACTGTAAATGCTTCCAGTTGTTAAAAAAATAAAAAGAGGCAACAACAAAATTGCATGCCTCATTTTTATGAGAAAGAAATATCACTGAAAAAATATGCAGTCTTGTATTCAACAAACATAACCTTCTGCTGTGTTATTACAGACCTTCATTTGTCTTCAGATTTTACTTGCAAACATTATTGGCTGCATGGCATGAAGGTCATTTTATGATAAGTACACATATCAGATTTGACAAAGGTAACACATCAGACTCTCTGTGTTTCTATAAAAATGCTAAATTAAGCTACTGCAAAGTAAAAATAACTAAAAATGTTGAATTGCATTAGATTTAGAGATGACAGTTTTACAAACAAAAGCAAGAATTGCTCTCATATTTTGTTCTGTACACTATGATTTTGTCAACTCTGATATTTGGCATTTCAAACACAAAGTGAGAATTTTCTCTCTGCTTTCAGCTTCATGGCAAGAGCTGTTAGGTCTCAGATTTATACCTCCATCTCAGATTTATCCAGTATCGTGAATAATATTTTCTGAGGAGAGGAGTTTTGGTTTTGACTCGGCATTTCCTTTTTTTTTAAACATATCACCACTCGGAAACTAAGCAATTTCACTAGATATCTAGGCACAGTATCTCAGCTGAGTGTAGCCAGTTTCATATCAGAGTCCAAAGACCTCTATTCAGGCCAGATGCTTGCAACATCTCTAAAGGTTCTTTGATTAATTGAGGTGAAACCACCCTGTATAACAGGGTCAGCATGCACAAGCTTTCATTATTTTCTTCATTTACATCAATTAGAATTATGGAGGGCCTGGGGCTACTCCTGACTTCTAAAAACATGATCTACTCCTAGGTGATGTTTAAATAGAGCACCAGAAAGACTACATCATATTTCATTAACAAAATTTATTTCTTTCATCAATGACAGCAAGATTTATATTAGGCCTATTGCTAAAGCAATCATTAACATATATCACTCAAGGTGGTCAGAACTGGAGCTTGGTGCATATCACAACAATCAATCTAGAGATAGTGAATTTCATTTTTTCACAGAATAGTCAAGAAAGAATGAATGCCAATGCCAGCAGATTTTGTGTATTCCAGTTTTCTTTTTATGATAGCTTATGTAAGTGATGTGCAGACCACTGCTTTGTATTATGGTTTAACTGGAAAATGTCTCTGCCAAACTGAAAAAGAAAAAGAAAAAGTGGAAATTAAACTCAGGTCTTCTACCTTGAAAGCTAGATGAAAGGAGTAAGTCTACCACACATAGACATGACATGATATATCAAGTCAATATTAGAGAAAGAGTCCAGAAGTGAACCAAAACAAGCACGACATTGGTAATGCTGTAATTTTCTCTGGTTCAGTGTGTAACAGCAGACCTCTCCTGCAAATGTTGTACTTAAGATGAAATCAATACCATATTTCCCTTTTCTTGGTGTATGTTATTTCAATTCACTGTAGCATTCTCCAGCAAAGCAGAATTGGACTCACCAAGTGTTTTATCAACATGTGCATGTTAATTATTTGCACTAACAATATTTCTGAGAACATAGTGACTATTTGCATCATTTTTAATAATATTATTCTGAATGGGTGGAATTACAGTTTTGTTCATAATATTGAGGCTCTGCTGTGGCTGTAAATCCAGCTATACAGAATCATAGAATCATAGAATGGTTTAGGTTGGAAGGGAACTCAAGGATCATCCAGCTCCAACCCCCCGCCATAGGCAGGGACACCTCCCACTAGAGCAGGTTGCTCAAGGCCTCATCCAGCCTGGCCTTAAACACCTCCAGGGAGGAAATATCAACAACCTCCCTGGGCAACCTGTGCCAATGTCTCACCACCCTCACTGTAAAGAACTTCCTCCTAACATTCAGTCTAAATCTCCCCTCAGACAGTTTAAACCCATTCCCCCTCATCCTGACATTACTAGACCTTGAAATAGTCCCTCCCCAGCCTTCCTGTAGGCTCCCTTCAGATACTGGAAAGCCACTCTAAGGTCTCCTCGAAGCCTTCTCTTCTCCAGGCTGAAGAGCCCCAACTCTCTCAGCCTATCCTCATAGCATATAGGACTATGAACCTAAATATACCTTCTTTTGTGAGGTACCTTCTACTTACTTCACCTTATTTTTCCCATTTCCTTTCCCTGCCTCTGTAACACTCTAACCTATGAAGCTAGACCTTAATCATCCTGCAGATAGAAACTGGTAATAGTAGAAATGGAGCTGGTGAATATGTATCTTCCATAACTTCTACCTGAAGTAAGTACTACAGGTGATGTCTGATGTTATTAAACCAGGTGCCAGACAAAGTGCAATGGTCTGTCATCAAAAAATGAGTACAGACTTCTGATGGAATCCAAATGGACCTTCAAACTATCAAGTTGAGATTGACTCAAACATTTAGTTGCTCCTTTGTATATCCTCCAATTTAAACAGAAAGGACAGCTGAAAAGGGTCTTGCAGAAATCAAAGCAATTTTTATCTTTTTAAACTATTTTTATTTCCCTCAGCATTTGTCCAGAACATCACATGAGTAGAAAAAGTAGATTTTGCAAGAGGTCTGGTAAACTCTCCAGATTTTTTCAAAAGTCTGGTCTGCCCATGTCTATAACAATCACATTTGAATACATTTTTTGAGCATTAATTCTAACATTCATCTAAGTATTAAATCCTCTATTAAATAGGTCTACTCTCAATTTTTAGAAATTTATCTGACTTTAAGAATTAGCTGATTTTAAAAGGTGAGAAAGTTAGATTATACTTGTAAGTAACAAGAAGCATTGGAAAAGTAGAGTCAAAAGTGATGATCTGTTCGAGATGGTTTTATCAATAGTTATTTAAGACTGTTAATGATGAGCCCTTACCAGAGGCATCAGAATCTGTTAGAAGCTGCCTCCTGTCTCTGTTAGTTCAGAGGGTTTTCTGACTAGCTCAGTGTTAGGACCCCATCCTCTTCTTACTAACTCTCCTCAGCAGGGGGTGGGGGATATCCATGCCACGATTAAGATATTTCCCTTGGAGTAAATGAGGGTGAAATGCCTGTCAATGGCTCATGAACTGGGATTGTTAGATTGAAGCGGAGATGAGGGAAAATGAGAGGGAAAAGCAGCTGGAAAAATACGTATCAAAGAGAAGGGTTATTCCTACTTCCCTGGCTTGAAAATTATGGCACTGTGGCAGGGGCAGTTCCAAATTTCATGGTGGCAGCAGAGCTGTGCCACATGCTCTTCTCTAGGCCATGGGCAGCATGAAGCCAGGCTGTGACACATGGCTTGTCACCAGGACTCAAGGAAGCGGAGGGGCAGCCCAACAGTGGGGGCAAAGAGGAGCAGCACAGATACAGCACCATGCCACATGGCCTCCACCACTTGTGGGTGCCTCCTGCTCAGGCACAGGGCGACTGCAGGGCTTCCTCTGTTCCCCTACTGTCTCCTGCTTCCTTGGCAGGCGCTGGCCAGGGCAGCACCTGCAGGGCTCCAGAGAGCCGTGTGCACACCCGCCCCTCAGTAACACTGCTTGAGAGAAGGGCAGCACTCGGGGTCACACACTCAGGAATTTGCTTAGGGGCTTTTGTATTGCATAGTTGAACTGTATGAAACAACCGCTGAACTTGGGGAGCTTATGGGCTAGAGCAGGCCATGAAGATGATCAGAGGGCTGGAGCACCTGTCCTAGGAGGACAGGTTATCCAGCCTGGAGGCTTTTCAGCCTGGAGAAGAGAATGCTTTGAGGAGATCTTGAATTGGACTTCCAGTATCTGAAGGGGGCCTACAGGAAGGCTGAGGAGGGACTATTTGCAAGGTCTCATAATGACAGAACAAGGGATAATGGGTTTAAACTGGCGGAGAGGAGATTTAAGCTGGATGTTTGGAAGAGGTTCTTTCCAGTGAGAGTGGTGAGACACTGGCACAGGTTGCCCAGGAAAGTTGTGGCTGCTCCCTCCCTGGAGGTTTTCAAGGCCAGGTTGGATGAGGCCTTGAGTGACCTGTTCTAGGCGAAAGTGTCCCTGCCCATGGCAGGGGGTTGGCACTGGATGAACGTTGAGGTCCCTTCCAACCTAAACCCTTCTATGATTCTATTGCCTCACAGATCTCGGGTGAGAAGAGCACCCAGCCTCTGAAGATGTGGTAACAACAACCTACTCAAATATCATCAGTCGGAAGATTTCTTATGATAAGCGCATATGAGGCCATATTGAGTACAAGGCTCAGGACTTTATCAGACTCAGTCATGCCTCAATAGTGTTTGCCATCAGAAAGGTGCACTGTTGCTTTTCCTGGGCTGTACTAAGCATCTTGCAGATTAGTCTGATTAAAAAATTCAGTTTCAGCAGCTGTAATTAGCAAATGCTAAGAAAAGAGAGGCTACAAACTGCCTGGAAGCTCTGTGGCTGGTAAAACCCAAGTTTTTTGTTGTTACTGATTTGCCTTTGAGTTTGAGGTGAAATGAATGTGAACAGTAAATGTTACAGTTGGTGGCTAAATGCTGCATACCATCTAGTCAGGTAAGTTTATCATTCCACCTGCTGCTAGACAAAGGCTGCCCTCAGAATGCAAACCATTTTCCTATATGATGAGTTACTATCTGAACAGCAGATATCTTAAGCAAATATGGATAACGTAGCAGTTAAGTCCTGAGGCAGTAATGATTATCACAGAGTACATTTTTCTCAGCTCATTTACAAAAGTTCACAAACCTTGTCAGCAATTCCCAGAACCTGGTTTATTCTGTTTCATGCTGGCACTTTCTGGCAGCTTTAATTAATCGATATTTAAATGTATAAATAAGTCCAAATGCACTATAGAATGATAATAACTCTTAAACACCTAATTCCCGGCTAGTAATGGATACTACAGCAGCTCTTGAAAGGTAGACACAGATAACAAAGGCACAGAGCTCATTACACATATTAGATATTACTTTTGTGACTATGAAGTGTGGAAGGATGGAAGAGGGAAGTGAAATTTCTACCATATGATCCTCTGGTATATGAAATTATGACAGGGTCTTTGCTCTGTGGTCAGCCCCTTGTTTTTTGTGAAGCTGGAAAGGATGTATTATCACACCGAACTTTGCACTGAATTGATATTATAATAATGCTTGTAATTTTGGTCTTCCTCTCTATCTGATCTGATACTGTAGATGTTGACAGTAACTTTGAACATATGTTTCTTCTGTAGATTTTGACGGAGTGGTGTTATTTCCTGTATAATAACAGTTTCAATTTCCTGTTCACCGTTTTTCATACAGTGATCACAGAACAGAATCTTCAGGGAAGACTGAATATAGTCTGATCTACAAAGATGTCTGATTAAGGAAATTATTAAATCTATTATTTGTACCCAACAGATCACATTGAAATTACTACTTGCTCTTTTCCCTTTTGTAAAGCTGCTTTAATGACTAGCAAAATTAAGATAATCCGATTAAGAAGTTCTGAGTTTTAGAAAAGTTACAAATGCTGACTTAATAGGGGACTGCAGTTAACATTACAGGAAAATGCAACAAACCTTTGCCTGTTATGTGACTTTGGAAATGGTAGAAAGCTAGATTTTATTACTTAAATATTTCACAGTATCACAATATCACCAAGGTTGGAAGAGACCTCATAGATCATCAAGTCCAACCTGTTACCACAGAGCTCAAGGCTAGACCATGGCACCAAGTGCCACATCCAATCCTGCCTTGAACAGCTCCAGGGACGGCGACTCCACCACCTCCCTGGGCAGCCCATTCCAGTAGCCAATGACTCTCTCAGTGAAGAACTTTCTCCTCACCTCAAGCCTAAATTTCCCCTGGTGCAGCTTGAGGCTGTGTCCTCTTGTTCTGGTGCAGGCTGCCTGAGAGAAGAGAGCAACCTCCTTCTGGCTACAACCACCCCTCAGGTAGTTGTAGACAGCAATAAGGTCTGCCCTGAGCCTCCTCTTCTCCAGGCTAAGCAATCCCAGCTCCCTCAGCCTCTCCTCGTATGGCTGTGCTCCGAGGCCTCTCACCAGCCTCGTTGCCCTTCTCTGGACACGCTCAAGCATCTCATTGTCCCTCTTAAACTGGGGGGCCCAGAACTGGACACAGTTTTAAAACATTGCAGATTTATGTTTGATTTTGCCAACAGTTTAGTCTATAGATAGGATAATATCTAACTATAGGATAGTTCAGATTACCATCTGTTGAGATGGAATACATCCACTGATAATACTGAAGCAATATAGAAACACTGAGTTATATTTAAACTAAGATGCAATTTAGTGCACTAGAGGTGAATCTATTAGATGAATATGAATGAACTCTTATGTGTAAGCAACTCTGACGAACTACATTTTATGTGATCCTGTGAGGTGACCATCTGTCAGCAGCTAAAAGAGTGAGGTTCCATTTTGAAGTGTTCTTTGTTGAGTTTCATTTGAAAGTAATACTGTTCGGATTTCTGGATGCTCTTCAATTTAAAATAGAGCACCATAGGAGATTCAATAGAAGTATTCACTTTAATAAATGCTGCTGATCAAACTAGCATAGATGTGTCTTGTGCAGTTCTGGAGAACGTCTCCCGAACAATTCTGAAAACTAATTCTGCACAATTGTCTTGGAAGGCTAATAGGCCTATTAGGTGTCCTGGCTTGCCCCACCCTTCTGCTGATGGGGGAAGCAAGGGTGGGAGAAAAACAAAAGCTCTAGTCATTATGCCCCCTTCCAAAATGACAAACAGGTACCCACAGGTGTTTAGGTACTTCTTGGTGTCTTGCCCAAATAAGGGTGAGCAAGCCCTGGTTTCACCTAATATGGTCAGTTTTGCAAATGCCATTTTGATCGGTGAATCTCTGTGACCAAAGGAGCCATTACATTTAGGCAAATAATATGAATTTATCTAAGTTGCAAGCAGTTGAGCTGCTTCTGCTTGGCTGCTCTGCCTCAGTGCATGCTGTTTCTACCTTGCTGCCTCTGTGTCATGGAGCTGCCTCTGCCTTGTGCTTCAGGCCAGCTTAGCCCTGATGTTTTGGCCTTGAACTACCCAGAAACTTAAGTGCCTCAAGTTTACCAGGAGAAGTCATTTAAGTGCCTCACGACGTGGCAAGATGTGCCACTGACATCCTGCTCCCTGCACATCTGCAAGAGACCCTGCCTGCACCTCTGCAAACCTCCAAGCCAAGAGGAACCAAGATCAAATCAGGGATCATCTGCCTCTTTCCCAGCACCCTGGGAAGATCTAGAAGCCTCTCAATGGCCAAGCAGTTACAACACTACCACAAAGGAGCCAGGGACTATCTTGAAATTTCTACTCCACAGCAGTGAGTCGAACAGACTTTCCCTAGGGCTCTGGGCTGCCTTTTATTTGTAAGTGGGGCAAAGCCATTTTGTGGTCAAACCTTTTCCAAATATTCCTGATTTTCCTAAATTACTATATTGCAAATAAGCATCCTTCTAAGGATTTTCTCGACCGAATTAGAACTCAAATTTAACTAATTTGTATATAGTTGTGGTTGGGGCTTTCTGGAAATAAAGTTGACTACATATTTTATAATTCCTGCCTCATTAACTGCCCCAACTAAATCAACAACTTTGGGGATTGCGATATCCAGTGAATCAGCCTTAAATGTCCCTTTTTTGTTTGTTTGTTTGTTTGTTTATTTTTTTAATCCCCTGATCATTTAGATCCATAGCTCTTACACAGTTCTTTGGACATTGACCAGTGTTATCTTAGTGGTGAACCAACTCGTGGCAACTCATGGCAAACCCTGAAGTCATAGTGAATGCCTTGTTTCCTCACTTTTGGGATGTGATGTGTGATTGAGATATCCTCAGAGGTGCACAGGTAGATAAATTGTTGGACAAATATGGAAGTGGATGTCAACTATACCCAATTAGGAAAAAAAGAAATACAGAGTGAAATATAAAGAGTAAAGGACAAAACCCTCCTCTAGGATCTTGTTACTGCTGTGATGGTTTGGGTGTTACCTGTGCCCCCACACTTTGGAAATCACCCAGACTAGACTCAGCTCACTCTGGAAATTGAATGAAGCTTATATTTACAGCTAGCACAATATACAAGCAGATATTTACAGTATATACAGTTATATACAGAAATGTACAAGGTAAAAGGTAATACAGAAACACAACAACCCTCCCAGAAACTTGAGTCCCCAGGAAGGGCTCACAACTGCCCCTTCACCTTCTCCCTGCCCCTCTCAACGTTACCCCAGTCTCAAGGAAGAATGGAAGTTCGTCCAGGGGGGTTAGGAAGCAAAGTGGATTAGTCAGAAAAATGGCAGAGAAACAGAGGGTGAGGTTAGAAAGAGAGATGCAGCTCGGAGCTCCCCAGCAGGAGAAGTTGTTGTGCCCTATCTATGTTTTGATTCTTATTCTTATACATCTCAGCAAGCCAATGAGTGAGGTAGACATCAGCCTTGTTTTCCTTCCACAGCCTATAATCTAGTTCTTCTCACCAAAACATTCTAGCTAGGCTCAAACTAGCACAACTGCCTCTGTGGAAAAGAGAGGCATAACTTCTACAAGATGCATTTAGGAGTCTTCTTTTTTTCAATACAAAATAACTAAGAAGATTCAGAATTTTAAAAGTCTGTGTAATCTCTAGGGGCTTAGTCAGGCTAGTCACATTCTTTGAGTTAATCATGTGTCTGAGAGTTCAGCTTTATGGCAGATATGCTGCTTTGTAGAAGTTAATAAATAACTGAATTAATAACTTATTCAACAAATATAATATGTTTTACTATCTGCAGATCATCATTTATGGTTTCTCTGATTTTTTTTTCTTTATTCCAACTGTTTTGCCAAATGTTCTTTAAGTTAGTGGACCAGCCATGAGCAGTTCCCATTATGAGTATTAATAATTTGGTATTTTAAAATAAGTTTCTTGGTATTGATTTTGAACTGTATGATTGCAAGTGGCTGTGAATATAGCACGTTAGATTTATATAAACATTTAAAATGTTGCAGGAACAACCATTTATCTATAATAATTTTCATGGCTCTTGTGCTGTTGTTACCTGGAGAAACAGTATGATAATCTGTTGCAGAGAATCAATGAAAGTGATAGATAAAGTCCTGCCATTATGGAAAAAAAAAGGTTCTTATATGTGTGGATATAATGTGCAATCTGCTCTAAACAAAGACCAAAATTCTCACTGGTCAAATTCAGGTAAAATCACAGGTGAAACAGTAAGGAGAAATTTGATCCCTGGCACCTACAAATAATGCCAGAGATTGCAGATAAACCAGAAACTACATTTGAAGCTCATCCACTCTGTCCTTCTTTATTATATAATTTTAAAGAAGTAAGGCAAAAATGTGGTAATGTACAATTGATTTCTTATGCTTAAATTTCTATGTACTTTAGCAGTTCAGTGCTCTGCAATTGACATTTGTTCTTTAATACATGTATCTAACGTCCTGATGTAATTCAAATCATCCTGGTAATATTACTTCTAAGCTTCTGGAGCTTTTTAAAGATGTTGAAAATTTGCCTTTCTTTTCAGACTGCCTGCTTGCTTTAATGAAAAGCAGGGACCCATTGCTTTCAGACTGGCCTCATAATATCACATAAGGGTTTTCTAAAAGTGGGATTAAAGTGCAAATTTTCTTCAAACCTTCTTCACGGTCTTGAAGGAAAGCAAACATTTTCTGTCAGAAATTTTTGAGTTAAATTCTTGCCAGCTAGAGCTGTCTGTGACAAAGAATTTTTATGATATTACTGTGCACTTTTTAGGGGTCTTCTGTGCTTTAGAGTGAGCTTTCTGTGACAAAGACTTTTTATGATATTACTGTGCACTTTTTAGGGGTCTTCTGTGCTTTAGAGTGAGCTTTCTGTGACAAAGACTTTTTATGATATTACTGTGCACTTTTTAGGGGTCTTCTGTGCTTTAGAGTGTGACTTTATATACTTTGTTATACGATCTGGATAGCCAAAGGTAAGCAGACTTCGAAAAAACACAGGCAAATATACCTTCTTTCTGTGGAGCACAGTAATTAGACAGCTATTTGTTGTCAGGACCAGGATACAACCATACCTGAAATGATGAGGAGTAAAGAGAGATAACTCTCATTGCAACTTCTGACGACAGTGCAGCCTTTCATCGCGTGAGCAATATTGCATGAATCTCTAAGCCTCTGATTATAAATTCTGTTGTTTCAAAGCTATACTCTGATATGAACTTGTATTTATTTTTGAGTCATGTTAAAAAGAGCTACTGGTATTTTAACTCTATTGCTGTCTTTTTTTTTCTTTTCACTGGGACGATGGAAAGTTCTAGTACATTTTGGCTTCAGGGTTAGTACACATACGACACAAGGGTTATTAACTTCCTGCCCCCCACCCCTCATAAGCTTACAGCTAACAACATAAGCAATGCAGAAGTGTACCCAGTACATCAGGGCAGTAACACCTATCTTAAACTCCTTTTAAAGAAGTAAATAGTGAAAATACTGCTGCATGTCTTATGAATCATTTCAAGAACACCGTCATCCTCTGACTTGTGCTGAACTCAACACTTCCATGTGGCAGACTCTGGGTATTTGGTTGGTTGGTTGATTGCTTTTATTCCCAATTATATTACTTACTAATATTTTTCAAGAAAAACTTTCAGTTTCTGTACACTGGAAACTTGTCTATATGTCATTGTGGCTGAATATTGAACCAATCAGTTAACTGTTGGCTATCGCTGACAAGAGGGGAACTCAATAAACCATGAATTGGCTCAGAGCTCTATTCAGCTCAATTTGTTGCTGCAAGTTACCTTTTGTGAGTTACAATATCCACTTTCCAACTGAAAAGCTCTTACTAAATCACAGTAGCAGCCAATTTCAGTCATGACCCATGTAGGGCTGCCCTTTTCTCTGTGGTATTCAGCTGTCATTCAATTCAACCCTTTTCATTAAATACACTGTATAC
This sequence comes from Tricholaema leucomelas, assembly GCA_013400475.1. Lineage (NCBI taxonomy): Eukaryota > Metazoa > Chordata > Aves > Piciformes > Lybiidae > Tricholaema lacrymosa > Tricholaema leucomelas. Next base: position 51,954 of record WAAF01000861.1, read on the forward strand.
CCCATCCCATGAAGGCTAATTCAAGACAAAACATTTCAACATCATACTATTTTAAAAAGTATTAATTAATTCTCACACTGACAAACAATCAGAGTGTTTTTCCTTTTGAAAGATGAAAATCCAAGAAATATACCTTGTCTTGGTGCATACCTGAACCCATCAAGTATCATGCCTGTTTATTGAAAAGCAGGTGGATGTGCAGCACGAACTTAGGTATTCTGAGATCTCATCCAATCTTGATCTTTTTGTTTTGGAGAAAAATCACCAAACTTGGGTTTAAATAGTTCGCCTTTAGGGGAAACAACTCTATTATTAGTCTTTTATATGTATTTTTAAACTTTTGTTTATAGATAAAAAGTGTTTAGAATCATATTGCTATAAAATAACTGAAGTGGTGTATTTTGTACTTGTAGTGTGGCACAGCTCATGGGAATTCCATGCAGAGATACAGGCTGGGGTCAGAGTGGCTGGAGAGCAGCCAAACAGAAAGGGATCTTGGGGTGCTGATCGATACCTGCCTGAACATGAGCCAGCAGTGTGCCCAGGTGGCCAAGAGAGCCAATGGCATCCTGGCCTGCATCAGGAATGGTGTGGCCAGCAGGAGCAGGGAGGTCATTCTGCCCCTGTACTCTGCACTGGTTAGATCACACCTTGAGTACTGTGTCCAGTTCTGAGCCCCCCAGTTTAAGAGGGACATTGAGATGCTTGAGCATGCCCAGAGAAGGGCAACGAGGCTGGTGAGAGGCCTCGAGCACAAGCCCTACGAGGAGAGGCTGAGGGCTGAGGGAGCTGGGATTGTTTAGCCTGGAGAAGAGGAGGCTCAGGGGAGACCTTATTGCTGTCTACAGCTACCTGAGGAGTGGTTGTAGCCAGGAGGAGGTTGCTCTCTTCTCTCAGGTGGCCAGTGCCAGAACAAGAGGACACGGCCTCAAGCTACACCAGGGGAAATTTAGGCTTGAGGTGAGGAGAAAGTTCTTCACTGAGAGAGTCATTGGCTACTGGAATGGGCTGCCCAGGGAGGTGGTGGAGTCACCGTCCCTGGGGCTGTTCAAGGCAGGATTGGACGTGGCACTTGGTGCCATGGTCTAGCCTTGAGCTCTGTGGTAACGGCTTGGACTTGATGATCTGTGAGGTCTCTTCCAATCTTGGTGATACTGTGATACTGCGGTACTGTGTAATTGTCTTTAATGCTTTGTCTTTAATGCAGGATGTGTTTCTCTGTGTAACTATACTCCCAGCCTACATAAGTTCAAAATGTGATAATAGCTTGTTCTCATTTTTTGAAAAGTTATGTGATACTTAACCTAGGCTCAAAACAACAATGACAATTCTCTATGATTCTATTCACATGTTATCTGGAAATATTCCATAAAATCCATTTTCAAGACAGCATATGCATAACATGAATCATTAACTTTTTGCACTGTTACTGGTCCTGTACCATGTTTAGGGAATCCATTTAAACATTTTTGATGAAGAAGTGGACAAACATTTTTGATGAAGAAGTTCTTGTGGAATTAATATATTAATATACTGTAAATCCGGGAAAGTCTTGAAAGGCATCAGAGTTGTGCCAAGCACCTGATGAAGACACACATCATGTCCTTTTCAGATCAGGAAAAGAATGTTTTTACAGCAAAAAATAAGATAAACATGACTTTAACAAAGTTCTGTAGAATATAATCAAAAATTGAAAGATGAGATGCAAGGAATCTATGCCAGGTAGTTCAGATTTACTATTTTTCAATTCTTTGATTTGACCTAATCAGTTCATCTGGTTTTCTGATTTCTTATGCACCTTTTGTCTTTTATGGTCCAAGAATGAAATGGAACTATCATAGGCATCCATGGTTTGGAGTTTTCACTGAAGTTTGTTATTATAAATGCATCTAAATCTCCTTTATTGCATGACATAGTGTGCAGGAAGTTGGGTTTGTTTTTGTTTTTGTATCCCCGCCCCACCTAGTGCCTCTTCTGAAAATTATTATCTTCATTTTTTTCAAAAGATACATTTCTGTACATATATTCACTTTGTGGTAAAACTTCTGTTTGTAAATGTACTTTCTTATTCTTCATTCCATCACTGAACTGTAGGATTAAGAACCTTTTGTATCACTGCATCTTCTTATTCATTTTTTCATTTGTTAACAACAATATTTCAAAAACGTGAATACTGTTAGCATCTGGTACAAATCTGGATTCTTTTAAGTGTTAAAATCAGTAATATTCAGACTGCTACATGTATAGGAGTTTTCACCAATGCTCTGTGAATCTTCCAGTCTCGGTCTGTCCACCACTGTGGCAAGCGCAAGAGCTTTGTGTGGTTTTATTCAGGTAGAGAACTAAAGCCTGTACATATTGATGATGCTATAGGTGATACCAACTTTCTAGTTGTGACACTTACCTCTGTATCTACACTAACAAAACTGTGCAAAAGTCATGCTGGGCAAGTCAAATTCTGAATGACAGTAGCCTCCCTTCCATATGCTATTTTGTCCATAATTATTTTTTAATCACACTCTTTAAAATGGAAACCTATTGCAGAACTAGTTAAAGATGAGATATTGCGTGGCAGCAACCTCCACTGCAGTCACCAGTCTGCAAATGTTTCCATACAACAAACTTGCAGTTGTCAAGATAGCTCATGAGCTAACAAATAATTCTTGCACTGTCCAAGACATAATCTTACTGTGTATGTTATACCAAAGTAGCTAACAAACGAAATATGAAACAGTGCAAACAGCTTATTTAACAATATCTTAAAAGGCCAGATCTCAGTCAGGCTTTATCTGATGCTACTATTTATCATGGAACTGTTTCAAAGTTGATGATGCCTCCATGGATGAGATGGTTTAATCTAACGCACTTTAATTTTACACAGATGCTATTTTCTGCCTTCCAGATATGAGGTTTGGGTAGACTTTGAACAATTGGCCAGACAATTTTTGATTTGAATGAAGAGGATAAACAGGGAAAAAAAACTCCTCAGAAAAAAAAACCTCACACAAATCTTTCCCTCAGGGTGACCAAAGGAAGAAGACCCCTCAGCGTAAAGCGAATGTGTGAACTAGCAGTGTCATTTACACTTTGAATAGTGTTACAGGCCAGTAAAGCTGTGTAAAAATCTCGCTGAGCTCCACTCACTCTGCCTGGCACTGTCATCTTTAACACCAGGGAACTTTTAAAACACTCATGTTGGCGACCTCATTGATCTTGTGCTCAGAGAGCACTCCTGAAAATCTGGCTGTGTGACATTGTGCTGGTTTGAGGCTAATTGGAATATTTTAGTGAGAGAAAATAGATTATTGGCTGTGAAAATACAGTGATGTCTATATCACCCATTAGTTCTGCTGAGACATACCAAAAATATGGACACAAACATAGATAAGACAGTCTCTGACTGGCTATTGCCATATTAACTTTTCTGCCTGACCCTGCACATTTTCTAACCAATCATTCTGCTTCTAACACCTCTTGCTGAACTTTCCAGCTCATCCTGCATGTAAGAGAGATGTTGAGATAAGGCAGGGGGGTGAGGGGGGGGGAGAGTGGTGGGAGTGGAAAGAAGATGGAAGGGTGGTTGGGGAGCCCCTTATGGGCACTCTGATTGCTGGGAGTGGTATTTCTGTATTATTTTAAACTTGTATATTACTGTATATAGTTGTAAATATCTGTAATATGTTGTAAATATATATATACATGCTTGTAAATTGTGCTAAGCTATAAATATATGAATTCCTTAACTTCCAGCTGGTTGAGTTCAGTCTGGGTGAATCCTTGTGGGGGGTGGTGAGTGATGCCCATGGCCACTACATACATATTCTTACCCAGTGATACTCATGTGGTTGTCTCAAATGCCCAGGCAGAGCATTAGTTAAAAAAGCTGAATGTCGTCATACAAAAAGACAAACACAATCCTACACACAGAGACATGGAGAAATTGTCCTCTCATAGACTTCTCTTTCATAACATTGACTAATCCAGCACTGAGGTAGTCAAAGTTCTTGTATGCTTATTTAAAGGTACTAAAATTTATGCTTCACTGTGTGATTATTTCTCTCAGTTCTGCTAATGAGTGGCTCAGAACACCACACTATTACCTTACTTCCTGCAAAGAATTTTTTAATACCTTTTTTTGTCTTAGGTTTGTTCCTTTTTTTTTGTTTTCTTTGGGTTTTTTTGGTTGGTTGATTTGCTTAAGGGGATGGTAGTTGTGTAGTTTTGTTTGGTTTTTCTGCTTTGGTTTGGTTGGTGTGGTTTTTTGTTGTTTGGTTTTGTTGTGTTTTTTCATTGTTGGGCTTTTTTGTTGTTTTTGGTTGGTTGATTGGTTGGTTGTTTTTTCTAAGTTTAGCTTCAGCAATGGTAGCAAGCATTTGATTGTTAGTACATAAACACTCCCCTCAATGTAACAGGCACCTCACCCTCTCTGGCAAGATCGTTAATCTGAATTAAATTTGTCTAAATAAATGAATATATGTTTTGTTTTCAAACGCAATATAAGCAACTATTCTGATATGTGACAAATCTAGAAATAGAAAATAAAAACTTTATCCAGAGATGGAGTCCTCGTCCTTGGAGGTGTTCAAGAAAAGACTGGATGAGGCACTTAGGGCCATGGTCTAGTTGACTGGATAGGGCTGGGCGATAGGTTGGGCTGGATGATCTTGGAGGCCTCTTCCAATGTGGTTGATACTATGAGTCTATGAAATCCACCATAAAAAGTCAGCATGACCTGTGTGCTATAACAATCCCATTGAATTCACTGCCTTGTAATTTTTTTGATGCTGAAAGTTCATCAGTTCTTAAAAGCTGAGAGCTCATTTCAAGCTCACTTTCCAAATAGTTTTGTGCTTGTTTTCCAGAGATCTTTCCTAAAACCCACAAGGGGTTATCTAGCATAATCTGAAGGGCAGCTCTTTTCTCCTCTTTATCTACTTCAGAGAAAGTCTAAGCCACAAGGCTAGTGAACCACTTTCAGACCTAGCTTCCTTCCAACCAGTGTGATTTTAAATATATTATATAAAGTAGAAATTTCAGTGTGAGAAAAAAAAAAATGTTTTCCTTTTCCTGCCTCGTAGTGTTTAAAGAGTTCCCTTAGAGAGCAGAGACGTGGTTTTGAACTGCTTCCAGCTGACAATTGCATCTGTGTCATTTTCTCTAGCCACTGACTAATTACATAAGCTTTTCTTGCTTTACAGGGCCCTCTGCTTTTGCCACAAATTACATGAAGCTTTTTTTGCTTTATAGAGCCTTCTACTTGCCACAATATGTAAGGGAAACTTTGTGCAGAGGCTGACTGATCATGTGAGAATATCCACTGCATCAATCGCTTCAGAAGACAGCGAGGAGGACCAATGTTGACTTGCTCCTAAACAGGATTGTGCATGGCAAGAAGGAAGGTGGCAGGCACATTGCAAGCTGAAAACCATGTGTCACAGGATCACAGGATGTCAGGGGTTGGAAGGGACCCAAAGAGATTATCGAGTCCAACCCTCATGTCAGGAATAGAAGTTCAGGTGCAGTGAACATCAGCACGCAGGGAGATTAAGCACGACCTCTGCATTATTCAAGGAGCAAATAGATGGGAAGGGTTTCTCTAGACCAGCCACAGACTCTGCCTCAGACATGGTAAATGGAGAATAATAATGTGGTTTATTTGTTTGCTTGGTTTATTACTCTTGTTGGAAACTCTAAAGGAAAGACTACTGTGAAAAAAAAAAATAAAATGAAATACTGAGGCCCAAACATTATGAATAATTTGAAACAAAGAAAATTATCAAAACCCCAAAACCTGGTATCTACCTGAATTGTTGCTTGTATGTACCTGGAAACCTTCTGTGGGATAAGCACAAGGTTTCACAGAGAAATAGCTCTGGCAAAAATTTCAAGTAGAATGTTTCTGTTAGTTGAAATTGGAGACTGAACAAAGCAGAATTAAGAAAAAATATACACTGGGCATTGGGAGCAAAGGGACAACTCTTTGGTCTCTCTATTCAGTTATATTTTATGAATGTGTAAAAGACAGATGAGAGCAAAGGGCAGTTGTTCTTTTCTTTGGAATGCATGTACAAATTTGAATAAATAAAGATGTTTAACAAATGGAAAGATTGGTCTTTCTGCACAATTTGAATAAGTCATGCATGACAGTATCCTAATTCTTTTTATGCAATCCAAGTTCACACAAAGTATGAATTGAACATGAGAAAGAGCATTTATTTAGCTAAAATAATTTTACCTGTGATAATTACATGGAAATTCCAAACGGCAGTCTGAGTCCCTTCCTTGGTTTCTTCCCAGGCTAGCTCTTCCAGATATTGTGATATCAATATATTCAATTGGTCCACCAAACTGAGGCTTTGAATAGTCCCTCTGTCTTTACACCTTAAGTAGTTTCCCAGTAAAATCGTATCTGCACTTCATTTTAATATTTTCCAGGAATGGGGAGAAAAGACTGAGACAGCTGTAGGGCACATATGTTGTTGTTTGAAATGATTTATGTCCCCTTTAGTGCCCCTAGCACAGTGGTTGACTTTTTATGCCATTTTCACCATAAGTGAATCTTGGTGGGTATTTGGTTAATCTCAGGTTCCCTTTTTTTGCAGATGTCATTTTGTGACTGCTGAAAAAAAAATATTACTTTTTGGTTAATGTCATTTAATGTTGTCTCTCTGAGTGGAATTTATGTTTAAGCAAAATATAGCAACTGGGATGCAGAATTCTTTTTCCCAAGTTTTGTGTAAACTGGATTTGAAAAGCCTGGTTTTGTGACTTGTCTCCCTATATAATTTTCCTTAGATTCATGAGTAAATTTACTCTCTCAATTGCACAAAAAGGCAAACTCATAAAAAGAGGTTCATCAGTTCTCTGTAAATATGTCCCATTATGTTCCTACACCTAATGGCACGTTGTATCTTGAGCTTTGCTAAATCTTTTAATTAAAACACGTTAACAAAGCCTAAGAAAAATAAATGAAACTACTCACAAGGAAATTAAATTGAGAAGCTAAGCTCATTTATAATTATTGTATTTCAATTAGGCTTTACTAGGGCTGGGTGAAGGGAGAGATAAAAAGAAACTGCTTTGATGTCTGAGTTTTGTACGTATTTCTAGTGTCCTGTTTCTGAAGTCCACAATATTAATGATAACAGTTTATGGCATGCAAGCTTTTTCATGCCAATTCTTATACTGAAGAATTCAGTCATAGTATTATATCAAAACATGTCAAGACTCAGCCGCTGTGTTTTGTAAAGTAGGTTTGTTGCACTGTACTCAAACCTGTGACTCACACATTAATACACTTTATAGTTACTTTGTCAGGGGCTAACTACAGTTTCCAGACAGTACCCAAACATTTGAAGGGGGTTCTGTTGGTGTCTTGATAGCCATTGAGAGGCTTTTAGATCTTCCCAGGCTCAAACAGGGTGCTGGGAAAAAGGCAGACAATCTCTGACTTGATCCTGGTTCTTCTTGGACTCCAGACTTGGCACAATGGTTTGCAGAAGTACAAGCAGGATCTCTTGCAGATGTGCAGAGAGCACAATGTCTGTGGCATTTCTTGCCACATTGTGAGGCACTTAATGCCTTCTCCTGGTAAAATTGAGGCACTTAAGTTTCCGGGTAGTTCAAGCCCAAAATATCAGAGCTAAGCTGATCTGAAGCATGAGGCAGAGCAAAACACATCAAAGCAGAACAGAGCATGTTGTCCAAGCAGAGCAGTGAGGCAGAGCAGAGTACTTTTTGCAGCTTAGCTCCATTTATATTACTTGTCTGAGTGCAATGGCTCCTTTGGCCACAGAGATTCACCAATCAGAACGGCACTTTGCCAAACCAACCATATTAGGTGAATCCAAGGCTTGCTTAGCCTTATTTGGGCAAGACACTCACAGATGTATAAGTACCTGTGGGTACCTGTTTATCACTTTGGGAGGGAGCATAGTGGCCCAAGCCTTTGTTTTCCTCCCATCCTTGCTTACCTCATCAGCAGAAGGGTGGGTCAAGCCAGGACATGTTTTAGGCCTGTTAGCCTTCCACACCAATAAGGGAAGTTGATAGTGCACACGTGAAAATTGATTAGGAGGCTGATAGGTGGTGCTATGCACTTTTCATTATACTGTTATGATTAAGAAAAAAAAATCGTTTATTTAAAAAAAAATAGTTTTATCATCATGCCATTGATTTCTTCCCCTTGAGATGGAAGGGCATTGAGTTGTTCAGATGCATTGGATCTAATGGATTTCTAAATATTTGTTTTGTTAGTTGCTGTCACCACAAGGAAATGAGGTGATCATTTAATCTGGTAACCCAAAAGCAATTTCCAAGAATGCTCCTTGTAGGAAACTGATTGTACAGCTCACCTGATCACAATAATCTGTGAAAGAAAATAATGACATAAAGGTAGATTTTAAAGCTGAAGTCATGTTTTTTTTTCCCTTAAAATGCCACACCACCAGGCCTAAGTTAAAGTGTGAACTTATAATTTTTCTCCATTCCACAGGAACTGCAGCATCATTTTTCAGAAAAAAAATTGTTAAAAAGGTTTACCACTTGACTGTTTGCCAGTGGTTTTTCCCTCCAGGCCAGCCGTGACACTCTACCAGGCTGCATCTCCCTCCAGCTGAACTTAATAGCTGGTTATATTCAGATATGCTCTCTGTGTTACAGCGAGTCAAACACTAAGTCAACATCACTCCAGGTCTCTTGTCTTCGAGTGTGTTTGATGTGTTAAAGATAAAACACAGCCCTAGTAGACTACTGAAAAGCTAAGAGGTTTCTGTGAAATGGCTGAAAAGTATAATTGTTGATGACACATCGTAAATGATGCATATCCTGGTAGTGTGACTTTCTCATATTACATTCACGGGTCAACAAGATACACAACTGTAAAGATTTTTCATTGTTTTGTTCTTGTTCAGTTTAGTTTTGAGGGGGGTTGGGTTCGAGGTTTTTTTGGTTGTTTTGCTTTTGTTCTTGTTTGTGGGTGGGGGTTTTTTTTGGTTGGTTTGTTTTGGGTTTTTTTGCTTGTTTGTTTTGTTGTTACTGTTGTTAATTGGTTTTTGGTTTGGGTTGGGTTTTGCTTGCTTGCTCGCTTGGTTTATTTGATGTTTTGTTTTTTGCTTTACAGGTCCTTTACAAAAAACTCAAACTAGAATCACAAAGTTGAATTATTGAGTTGGAAGGGACCTCCAGGAGTTTCCAGTTTAGCTGCCTGTTCAAAGCAAGGTCAGCCATGAAATCAGATCAGGTTGTCTCGGGTTTCACCCAATCACTCTTTAAAACCTCTGAGAAGGAAAACTGCTCTGCCTCTCAGGATAAATTCTAGGCCAGTTCCTCCACTGCTTGAATGTCCTGTAGTTGAAAATACTTTTCCTTAACTTGGCTTGGACCACCCCCATTTCAATATATGGCCACCTTGCAACTCATTCAAAAAGCCTGACTCCCTCTTCTTATTAACTTTGTGTGGAGCATTAAAAGGCTGCTACTAGGTCAGTTCTCAAAGCCATCTCCTCTCCAGGATTACCAAGCTCTGTTCCCTCAGTCTTTTCACACAGATCAAGTCCTAGGCATCTTAGTGGGCCTCTGATGAACTTACTCCAGCTGTTCATTAACTTTTTGTGTAGGGAGGGCAGTCTAGCAGGTGCTGTGCAAAAGGAAATAATCACTTTCCTGGATCTACTGGCAAGTAAATCAACCATAACACTTGGTGAGTGGAGCAACATTGACTTGGAAGGTATGCAATGACAACTACAATAGTAGAGCATTTTCATAGTACAGACCTGTTTTGATCAGTAATACACAAATAAGTGATGCAAATGAACATAAATGACAGTATGATCTTCTTTATTGTTGGGGGCAGTTGTGGATGCTGGAAATAGCTTTTCAGTCCACGATAAGTAATGCTCAGGGAAGCAGTTATCTGTAAGCCTGACATTCCACCTAGCTGATGATGGAACTCCGATCCTTGGGACACGAAGGTGTGGTAGGTGTATTTTGAGGACTGTGGGTAGTTAAAGAATTATTGTCTTTAGATGGCTAAATTTCCAGTGGTGTTTTCAGTCCCTCTACTTTGTATTGAAGTAGATGATGACCAATAATAGATTCTGCATCTCAGCTGACAAACAGATACTTCTTAAACTTGTCAGAAATGACCAGCAATGCCATCAGATTGCTCACTCCAGTCTATCAATTGTAATACCTCCTTTGCAGAATGATTGAAATCAACATGTCCAGAGAGGCAAAAAGATGTCAGGGACTGAAGTAGGATCTAGTGTATCGTTTCACACATTTCCAGATACTCTGTCAGAATTTCTGACTCATATTTATTGTTCCAATATTAATTTTGTAGTTGCATACAATATTTTTGTCTATTTTGTGATCAGCTCTGGGGATCAGTGGCGCAAGCAACAATGATACACGATGACAGAAAACTGAGAGAAGAATCTGGGATCTTCAGTGTTCAGTGCAGTCACTGGAAGGCTAATAAATGTATTTCTATACAAGAATAATAATAAGTTTGCCTGCTCTTTAGTCATATCAAAAGTGTTGTTCTCTTTAACGTGTTTATTTTTTCAAGTTGTATTAACTGTGACAATAGCTGTAGCTAGTGTCATACCATACTTAACTTCTTCAAAGGGCAAAGTATATTAAATAATTTCCAAACGTCCTATTGTGCTACAGGATTGGCTAGATCTTTATGCCCACATCATTTATCACTTATTTTATCAGTAGGTGGGACAAGCACTGACTCCTCAACTATTTAAATGCCATGTAAGCTGCTGCCTCAGCACAGAGTTTCTGTTACAGACACACTTTCTACAAGAGCGCATAAGGAAAGCTCTGCCCAGACCACACGCAGCTGATACAGTATCGCTGTCCAGCGGAGAACAGAAATACGGAGAAAGGCTCGTTTAGCATACCAGCCATCAGGATAGGCCCAGTTTCAACTCCCCCTCCCCCACTTCACCCTCTGTGTTTCTCTCTCTCTTTGTTAGATTCTCACACCGCTTTTCCAATTGCTTTAGCCCGAAGCAGTTGACATTTACCCCAGCTAGATAATCGAGGAATAACATTTGCGTTACAGTTTAACATGACCTCTGCCTCTACGGCTCTTTTTAGATTACCTTCCCCCCCAAAAAATGGTTGCTGACACCATAGTGAGGCAGGAGGTGGGAAAAGGGAAGAAAAAAAAAAAAAAAAGGAAAAAAAAAAAGAAAGAAAAGAAAAAAAGAGAAGCTTATTATTGCAGTGACACAGTCAATGTCATGAGAAGTCGCTCTGCCCTTTTCCGTTGTGGGTGAGCAACTATTAAGGAAAAGGTATTAAAAGGAGGAACAACTCTGATGCGAGGGACACACAGGTTAAGCTCAAAGCAAAGGTTAATGGATTGACTGTTACCTGTGTATGAGGCTTAATGTTGGTCTATACACAGGAGAATTGCTTCTAGGTTGTGGTTTTTTCATGAAAGTAAATTAAAGGGCTAATTTATTCCAGCATAAAATAGTAAGATACTGCTGTTCTTGTTTTAATATGCAAGCACATATTTTCAGTTCAAACTATTTGCTGTTTATTTCCAGCATAATGTGTTGTAAGGTGATAATGCTTCTGAAAGGAAGAGCAAAAAAATGACATATATGGGTGGAGATATTCACTACAATCTTGTGGAAGAGTTTTAATGTTGGACAAGGAAACTAGACAAAGTTTTAAATGCAGAAAGCTTGTAAAAGGATTGCACCCAAATTAAATCAAAATAATGACATTTTCTAAAGAGCAGATTCAATATTTCCTCAAAAATTCTGTTTTTCAGATTTAAAACTCCTTTTTGCATTATGTATAAAATAGGTGTTAGTGTCTGCAAATTCTTAGAACTGAGCTTCAGGTGAGCAGATCAGCATATAACTAGTCTATAAAAAAGTTAAAACACAGTTGGAAAGAGTTCCTCATAAATTACTCAAGCTAATGGCTATGCAATAAGAGCAGATTTTCTTCACTAACTCCAGGAGTAAACCAAACCAGGCTGCTGTATTCAGTGTTGGTTTTTTTGGTCAGTTATGCCATCCTGCACATGCAAAAAGAATTATTTATAACATTTGCATTACTGTCACCAACACAGGCAAAATATTACTGAATGGAATTGCAGTGTTGCATTCTCTCCTGTTGTAAGATTAAGTTAAATATTCTTGTCCATAGAAGAAATAGTGACAGAAGACAAATGCATTTAAAATTAAAGCAAAGCAACCAATATCAAGTTTAGGCCATCTTTGTATTTTGAACTTTGTAAAGGCTGTTTCATCATGATCAATTTCATTATCTGGTCTTTTCCTTAAACGCCACCTTCCACTTGATTAAATCATGTTTTCAGGGGAAAACACTATAGACATAGCATTGCCATGAAAGCCAGAAGCAGAGAAAGACAAATCAGCCAAATATTCAGAAACTGACACTTAAAATTTACATCCTTTTTTTTTTGCTTGCTTGTAATTTTGAGAAGGAGGAGCACCGAAGAAAAACAACAGGATTTATAATCGTAATTGTGGAGAGTAATCAGCAATGTGTTAGTACATTGGAACATCAGCTTTAAGATATCTGACTTTTAAAAAATGGCTTAATAAGGCCTTCCTTAAAATACGAGCTGTTGCTGTGCTTCATTGCCAATGCCGAATCATTCCCCACCATTCATTCTGCTGTATTTTGCCCAATTTTATTTAAATTTCTCAGGTGGCTTCTAGCATTTCTCATGGGATAACATTTGGAAGCTTAATATATTCTACTGGCCAGACTTCTTTCCCAACACTCATTCTTATACCCTGTCTATTATTTCAAATGATTTTTCAGCACAATGACTGAGTTATAACCTCATGCAGTTATTCCAGCTGCAGCCACTAAGATTGTGTTATGAACAATTGTTCCCACTAGAAGACTTTAATCCTTATTTATACCAAACATGAGTCTTAATTATCACTTCCTCAGACTACATTTTATTATTTATAAACATATTTATTTCTCAAATATTTGCTTATTAAGCACAGAAAAATACCATACCTTCTCAGGTAATACTCACTGTGAAATTAATGACTGCACTCTTCTTTTTTAATTCAAATTCATGGCATTTGTCCCAGATATAGATTATTGGATGACACTCAAATAATGTAGTATAAAAAACTGTGTAACTGGTTCTCTACTGTAGGAAAATAATGCAATATAGTTCATAAAAATTAATGTATCAATGTTTAGATTTTTTTAATTATTGTTTTTGGAACTTGTTTATGCAGTCTATGACTCTTGCAGTGGCCTCCAGAACTTCAGTGAAGGGACTTCCCAAAGGCATTTTCCGTCACAAAGCAGCAGAATGCTCCAAACTTCAAGTGAAATTTTGCAGATTATACAGGATTTATGAAAAACACCAATTCATATGGACACACAACCTGCCTGATGATGCTGATGTCAGCATCAGGCACAATGAGATGTCTCCATGGAAGTGAAATACGTGGGTCATTGCCAATACTGTCTCTACCTAATAGATCCAAAACCTTCCCTCTAACAAATAAACAGAGAATAAGGAGGGAGAGTGCTCCATATTTATGGCCAGGTACAAACAATGGTCTTTCACTGTGATACGAACAGATACACTAATGATGGCTTGTACTACTGGATGACTTTGCATTCAGCTAAAGGGTCTTAGCTGATACACCAGAAGAGCTCCTACCTAAAGAGGATTTTATCAGAAGCTTTCTTTTATTAACTGCTAGGAAGCCTTCAACTGCTGAAGACAGTTACACGGACTTCTCTGTAGCCCTCCCGCTGCAAGGTACAGCAGAATGTCTGGAATCAGGAAGCAATGTCCAGCTCCTGCTGCTCCTCCTAAACATCCTTCACCTCCTCCTGCTTCTTGTCTTTCTTCTTCTTTATTTCCTTTTTTCTCTCACTTCACCTGAGTTACTCTTCCATCAACCAGCTTCCTTCTTGCTCCTTTAACCCCTCAGCTCCTCGGTGCCCACCTCCCCACCATACGCACAGCCCCAAAAAGAAGAAGAGACAGCCAGAGACCTCTCCTAGCCACATCTGCCTACAACATCAATCCTGGGTCCGTAACACTCCCAGCAGGGCTAGGAGCAGAGAGGGGTGGAAAGATCAATTACTTTTAAACTTCTTTTCCAAAGGAGTTCTTTGAAGTGTTTATGCAAGAGAATTAATGACTTCAGTTTCCTCTGTGAACAACTATTGATGCCATTTCTATGCATCCAGACAAACTGCACCCATCTCACCATGCCCAAGAACATGATGTAGTTCTGAGATGGTTGGTAGCACTTTAACCTGTAGCACAGCTGTGTCTATAAACAGTAACATAGTACAGTACCCCAAAGGTAGGCTCAGAAAAATGCCCTTTCAGTCACTTCTGATGTTGGTACAGGAAATGATCTCTGGGGAGTCTGGGCCATGACATTGATTGCAATTCCAAGAGAACAAAGGTAGAGCAAATCTTGCAGGAAGCTACAAATAGCTCTCCTGTGCTCCTGTGCCAACAAACCGATCCTGTCATTCCTCTGCAGTATTTGTCAGAAGATGGATGGGGTCCTGAGCTGAGAAGGGATGGGTGGAAACGAGGTGAGCACAATGAGATGACAGCACTAGCAATGCCCTGTGGTTTGTGTTCTGCAGGGATACCCCTGTGTGTCTAGAGTTCAGCAGCAAAGAGGGCACTCACTGAAGAGGACTAAGCAATGCTCAGAGGACTGCAGCAGCTCTGCTATGAGGACAGATTATAGGAGTTGGGGCTGTTCAGTCTGGAGAAGAGAAGGCTTTGAGGAGACCTTGAAGTGGACTTCCAGTATCTGAGGGGGGCTACAGGAGGGCTGGGGAGGAACTATTTCCAAGGTCTTGTAATGACAGGATGAGGAGTAATGGGTTTAAACTGACAGAGGAGAATGTCAGGAAGAAATTCTCTCCAGTGAGGGTGGTGAAACACTGGCATAGGTTGCCCAGGGAGGTTGTGGCTGCTCCCTCCCTGGAGGTGTTCAAGGCCAGGTTGGATGAGGCCTTGAGCAGCATATTCTAGTGGGAGATGCCCCTGGCTATGGTCGGGGGTTGGATGATCTTTGAGGTTCCTTCCAACCTAAACCATTCTATGATTCTATGATTATTAGAAAACTTTGTCCTAGTCATACTGTTAGAAGTTGATGATGCTCCTTGTGTCGCAACCCTAACAGGATAAGCTCTGCCTTACTTTACAGCTGTAATACCACATCAAACTTCATAGCACTTAGAGGCCGGTTCCATGTTAACACAGCAATTCCAGAAAGGTTTGTGTTAAGAGTGAGAGATTTGGGCTTCCCACCATCAGCTCAGTGACAATGTGAGTTGAAGTCCACACGCCCACAATGAGTAAGGATGAATGGCAGGTTAAACACTGGCCCTTAGTTTATGCATGTTGAATATGGATGCTCAGCTGCAAAAAGCTGCCTCCTTTAAGTCTCCCTAGGCATCTGTCCTGGAGTCCTGTGTACCCCAAAATTCCTCTCCCTCTGTGGTTTGAATGGGAGAGGAAAAGGTGTGAAAAGGCCTGTTTCCCCCCCCTGCCCTGCAGGCATGAAGGAGGGGGAGCAATGGACCCTTCCGGCACGAGGGGTGCCTCGTGCAGTGCCCGCGATGGGATCAGCTGGGGATTGGCTGTGGTTTTTCATGCCTGGGAAGTGGTAACTCAGCTCTTGTCTAGGAAGGGTATAAATATTGGGGTTCCCGCGTTGGAGTTCGTTCCTGCCTTAGAGTTCATTCTCGCCTTGGAGTTCTTCCCTGCCTGGATATCTTCTGCACAAGGAGCCCCTGACGCTCCGAAAGACAAGCTCCTGAGGGACAGGGCTTTGAAGGGCTTCCACCTTAAGCACCCCCTTTATGCAGCTTAACGACCCTCTGAGGCTTCTGAAAGACCTGAAGGGACAAGTGCCTGGACCGCCCTTCCATTCAAGCCAGCCTGATTCTGCTGTAACTTTGGCTCAGCCTTATCTTGATAGTGGGGATGCTATATTTAATAGCTTAAGCCTTTTCCAACTTCTGACTTCCAAAATAGTCCAGTCTACCTGTGGTATCCGTGTAGATCTCCTCAACCAACTGAACCTGCTAATTAAAACTAAATTAATTCCTGTATATAGTTTTGGGGGTGGTTTGGGGGAAAATAAAATAATAATTTTTCTATAAGTTCCTGACACGGCCACATTAATTCCCTGCCTCCATAACAGCATCTTTCCTGCTAAGAAAAGGCCTTGCACTGTTGTGTCCTGCAGAACAGGAAAGTTTTAAAAAGAATATTAAAAAAGTAAGTTATGGACCATTTTAAATTGCACTCCTATATAAGTTGTTACATTTGCTTGACACTTGCTTTCACATCCAGGCTCAATTTATTTATTTGTGAGTGCAATTAATTAAAAATTTTCTAAATGGGGGACTAGCTGCTAAGTATCCCAAAAGAAAACACTCCTGGGATATGTGTGTGTTAGCTGATCACTATTTATATTTGAATTGCTGCCGCACAGAATGATGATGAAAATATTTTTTTTCCCTGCAGTATGCAGGTGAACATTGTAGTGATTGGTTTAGGCTTTAGTTTAACAGCAGACGGAGTCTGTATCTTTCAGCCGGATACATTTATTTCAAGGTACTTAGAAGCTGACTTTTATGAGATTATTTAGGCAATGATTATTTTTGTTGAGAAATGTGTCCTTTATCCCTCTCATTCATCCACTGCTAAGATATTTCTGTTTGTCAGAATGCCTCCATTTCTGATAAATGACTGAAGACTGACTGCTACACTTTATTAAAAAGTAATAACAATTTTTGTACGCACCCTTCACATTGTAAGGGGGGGACCATGAATCAAAGGACACTGCCTGTCTGGGCCTGATAAATGCATCGTTTACCAGCTGAGGAGTTATTTAGGACTGGCTATTAATTTAAATCACATTTATCTTCTCCGAATGGGGGGAGGTTGCTGTGATAGGACTGCGAATGACCAATAGTGCAGCTAAGTGCACATTATTTATTACTACCGCCTGCAAAGCACTGCACAATATGTTAAAAAAACCCAATGCCAATTATCATGGTTAATCTAGTCAGGGCAGTAACAAATTTCTTCCTAACACAAGCCAATTTCTACACTTGTACTTTTTAGTCTCTAGAAAGTCACTGTTTGCTCGAGATTCCCGATCATTAAAAACAGAGTTATCCTCTCCTAAAACATGATAAGCAATACTCTTACGCCTTTCCTTCATTGTGAAAAAAGTGCTTTCTATGACATGTAAGAACGGGAATTTCTTGAGTGCAATAAAATAATCTAACTCATGTTTGCTACGAGATTTTCCAGGAGTTTTTTTCTGAGGTATCTGAGCCAAGAGAAGCTTTGCTGAGGCTTAGGGAACAGTTATGTAGAGTTGCTCTGCCATCTAACCTTTTCAGAAAATTTCACTTATAGAATTAAGGTAATTCTGATGAAAACCATCATACAGAGGCCTTTGTAAAACCCAGTATATGAAGTTGGCCTTCTGTGTGTGCTTATGAGATATAGACATCTATCCCTTGTTGCTATGGACTAGATAGTGGTTGTCAAGGCAGGTGCCTCTGAAATTTATAAGTGTAAATAAAACAAATGGGTTTTGAGGAACAGTTGCTGGTTGAACTAACAGCATCTGCACTGGTGGATGGCCACCCCTTGAGAACTTATTGAGGACAAGAAGTTTCTGAGAGGGACAGTGTGGTCTCCATTGTGACTTATATCCCACATAACTGGCATTGAACAGCAGCATAGTGAGGCAGACACAGACACGTGGAGAAAAGAAGGAACTGCAGATGCTGTAACCACAGTTCTCCTTCCTCTTGCAGCAGGAGAATAAAATGGCTAAAAAAAAATTTAAAAAAGCATTACTTTATTTATCTGCAATCATTTACATCCACACCCAGCGTTACTGTTCCACACTTGTGACAGCACAGGAGTCCCTTCTAGCATGCATTGGAAATCTTTTTTCTTGATGCTGGCTGGTTATTCATCTCCAACAAATACAGCCTTTTCTTTTTATTCCACTACTGATTGTGAAAATCTTAGTCATAAGCAGATTTCTGTGGAATTGCACTCAACAAGAAGGACTTCAAACTGTCAGAGAGAGTCCAGAGGAGGCCACAAAGATATTCAGAGGGCTGGAGCAGCTCTGCTATGGGGACAGGCTATGAGAATTGGGGCTCTTCAGCCTGGAGAAGAGAAGGATTTGAGGAGACCTTGGAGTGACCTTCCAATACTTGAAGAGAACCTACAGGAAGGCTGGGGAGAGACTATTTACAAGGTCCTGTAATGACAGGATGAGGAGCAATGGGTTTAAACTGGCAGAGGGGAGATTGAAACTGGATGTTAGGAAGAAGTTCTTGACAGTAAGGCTGGTGAAACACTGGCATATGTTGCCCAGGGAGGTTGTGGCTGCTCCCTCCCTGGAGGTGTTCAAGGCCGGATTGGGCAAGACCTTGAGCTATCTGTTCTAGTGGGAGATGTCTCTGCCTATGGCAGGGGGTTGGAATTAGATGATCTTTGAGATCTTTTCCAACTTAAGCCATTCTATGATTCTAAGAAGCAGTGATTGCTAGTTGCAACATCTACAGAGGTTGTAGGCAGGTGGGGATTGTTTTTTTTTCCCAGGCACGCAGTGACAGAGCGAGAGCTGTGCCAGGACAGGTTTAGGCTGGATGTTAGGAAGAAGTTCTTCACAGCAAGAGTGATTGGCATTGGAATGGGCTACCTGGGGAGGTGGTGGAGACATCATCCCCAAAGGTGTTTAAGAGGAGGCTAGATGAGGCACTTAGTGCCATGGTTTAGTTAATGAGAAGGGTTAGGTGATAGACTGGACTCAATGATCTTAGAAGTCTTTTCCAACCAGGTTAATTCTGTGATTCTACGATTTTGTTTTATCCATACTTCACACTCTGACAAGTTTATCACTGCCTTGCTTGTCCACAATCCTATAACTGGAAGAACAGCTAAGTACCGATGTCTGGTGCCATTCAGTGCTATATATTAGTACTGCTGTTCTTGCACACTTGTTGCATCAACAGTGCAATAGTGCAATTAAGGCATCATCATTAAAAGAAAAGAAAAAACACTGAGTGCTGTGTTTAGAGAAAGTGTTGGGGTTTCCATCCCAACAGCCTGAAAAATAAATAGGATGCTTTTATGCAATTAAACCTTAAAAAACAAAAAAGAACAGAAATGTGAATAATGATATACACACACATTTTAAGAGAGGATTCACTCTAGCAAAGTATTGTAAATATAGGTCCTTGGAAGTCTGAAGCATCTGAATTAAAGATAAGACCTTTCTTTTAAATTTTATTTTGTTTTTAATGGTGATGGCAATTAACTAACTGAATAACTAACAAGAGGTCATGCAGACTTTTCCATCAAGTGAATATTTTAAGGTACAATGGTTGGTTTTTTTTTTTCAAATTTTAGTTGTGTTGGTTTTTTGTTTGCTTGTTTGTTGCTCTTATTCAGCACATAACCAGAACTGATCCAGGACACTTCATTAAAAAGTGTATTTTCACAATTGTCTCCTCACTCATAAAAGTCTCTACTACTCCAGAAATCTGCCTTTCTTGCTGGTAAAAACTTCCGGTTTATACATCTGAGGATCTGTGGCATACTTTTGGAATCTGGTGCTGGAAGAGAATGTGGGTCTAAGTCCAATTCCCTGCTTTTGCAAGCAACCATATCATATAATCTTTTGCACTTATCAAACTCCACCTTAAAAGCAATTAGTTTTTTGTTCCTTATCCTTTACACCTTAACCATGCTTGGGAACCTCTTCCAGGGAATGATTGCTGTGCTAGATAAGATCCTTTTTCCCTCCTAATTTCCAGTATAAATGTACTTACCTATTTCTTTTCATGCCAAAACTAGTGTTTAGCTTAAATAATTCCCCTCTCTCTCTCATGTTTGTTTACTGACAACAATCAAATCTCCCTTAAGCTCTGGTCTGTTAGGCTAAACATGCCAACTTACTTTGGTGTCTTTTTGATATTCATGTACCAAATCTTATTACTAGTGCTTCTCTGTGCTGTTTCCAGTAACAATTCATCTTCCTTTTAATATGTAGATGGTCGTCAAGATTAGGTTTTATTAGGTTGTTGCATGGTGCTATTAATGCTTTCCTGTCCCTTCTGGAAATGTCTCTGCACTGTATTTCGGAAACATATTTGCCTTTTTTTTCCACAGATGCAGTGTATTGGCATTTCACAGTCATACTGTGATCAACTGGAGAGTTTAGGTCACCCTCCTCTTGGTGATTTCTGACAGATGAGCTCTCATCTTATAGCAGAGTATTTGTGTTATTAGTCCCAGAGTGACTGACCTTGTACTTTGTGCTATTGAATTTCATCTTCTATTCCTGTCGATTTCAGGGCTCTCTGATACTTTCATTGTGATATACCAATCCTTATTCATACTGATGATGCATCCTGGCACTGAATTTGTCAATACATCTGTGCACTACTAAGATCCCTAGCAAAAATATAGCTGCTGTCTTACTGAAATGTCTCAAAACATGAGCTGGAGGAACTACTGTGGTATTCCAATCCTCTTTTTATGCACTCTGGTCACCACTCTCTTCAGTCAGGGTTTTACACCCATTATATATCTCCTCTGATAATCTTCAGCTTCTCCAGCTTTACCAGTTTTACTGGTCTTTTTTTTGCACCATGGTTTTGGTGTTTGATATCTGAATACCATCTGTTTGTAGTATGCTAGAGATGCAAGAGTAGATGCTTATGTTCTTTTTTGTCTGTCTCTTGACACCTGATTTCCAAATCATCATCTCACAAAAGTGACTCAGATAGGTCTTTCTATGGATATAGAAGTATATACAACTGTCCTGGGAGTAGAGAACACAAATGGAATGGACTGCCAGGTGTAAACTTTAGCTTTGTATTGTCTGAGACAGAGCAATGAAAGAAAATGCAGACACTGAAGTTGAACAGAAGTCCGTGACTCAAATTCATGGGGAAACAAGAGTGCATTGCTTTCTAGCATACCAATATGCCAACCCCCTTTCAAAAGCACAGAATAAAAATAATATTTTTAGGTAAAATCTGCTGTCATATAGTTTTTCATAAGTCAGAGTTGTACAGATGAACATTCAGGGCAGGAAAATTTGGCCTGAAGAGTTTGCATGTCGGTCACTTGTAGTGCAAATAATGGATCATACCCATGTTGGGTCACTTCGACTTAAATTCACCAACCTCATATTTAACCTGCGTTACACTAAAATATTTTTTGTGCCATGTTACAGCTAAGCATTTTGTTTTCTCTACAAGTGGTAGAGAAAAGCCTTGATACAGTTAATCCTCAGGCTCTGATTTTTCTCTGAGTAAAAGATACACAGCCACCTCCGGAGCTAAACAAAGATCACACTACTTGTTCTATTGCTTCAATTATTTCCTTTTACCGTGAAACATTTGTAGGAGTTCAGTCTGTGTTGCTTCCTCTGCTTACACTGCAGGTGTCCAAAAGACAGTCAGCCCTAATTATCCCATCCCACTTCAGACATCCCCACACCCAATTAATAATGTTCAGCGATGTATAAAGCTGAGTTTGCATTAATGTAATTTTCTAATTTGATAAAGTGGTGCACATCTCAAACATTTCATAAAGAAATGTCACCAATTTATAAAGAGTTGTGTTACCCAGGGAAGCATAGACTTGGAAGGGGAAAGGGCATGAGTGAGGGGTACAATCCTCTTTCTTCCCCCTCCCATTTGTAGCTCCTAAGGATGCTCAAAGAGATTAAAACTTGCTCTTGCCAAATCCTGGGACACGCAGCTATTGCTTGCTGTGCAATGTGCAATACAGTCTAGGTTCAGAAAAAAAATAGCTCTGGAACTTATTCTGCAGCCACTGTTATTAAAAAATGGAGAGTTTATTTCTAAATAAGAAAAGCAAAAAGTTTCAAGTACATCAGAATAGATGTTCTTCTGTCAAACCATATTCCTGATGCCTTTTTTTAAAGCCTGGGGCTCTGTAATACAAACATGCATGTGGGGAGCTGCAGAAAGGAAAGGTTCTAAATTCAGAGTCACAGTTAACAGATCAATGAAATTAAGATTATCTGTTACTTCAATCACAGTTAATTGGAGTTAATGCTCGAATTGAATTCCGCATTGCAACTTCAGGCAGAGGGTAAAATTGTACAGAAATGCCTATAAAGAGAAAAGACATAAAACCTGAGGGGTGGTTGTGGCCAGGGGGAGGTTGCTCTCTTCTCTCAGGTGGCCAGCACCAGAATGAGAGGACACAGCCTCAGGCTGCGCCAGGGGAAGTTTAGGCTCGAGGTGAGGAGAAAGTTCTTCACTGAGAGAGTCATTGGACACTGGAATGGGCTGCCCAGGGAGGTGGTGGAGTCGCCATCCCTGGAGCTGTTCAAGGCAAGGTTGGACGTGGCACTTGGTGCCATGGTCTAGCCTTGAGCTCTGTGGTACCGGGTTGGACTTGATGATCTGTGAGGTCTCTTCCAACCTTGGTGATACTGTGATACTGTGATACTGTGACATTTCAAAAGCAGTCACATGTTGTCTTGCTGCTGAGCCTTACTTGTGTATGTATAGGTAAAGTCAACAGGATGAAGCACTACACAAATGTTCTTTGGAACATCATCTGGTTTGTGGTCATTGCTACTACATTTCTAAGAATCATGACTCACTTTTAATTCATTTGTTATTATAAGCTGGTGCATTTCCAGAGCAGGATACTATCACCCAGTATAGTGATGTGTATAACAGTAGTCCATGCCATCTAGTGCATGTGTATAACAGTAGCCACAAATGCTTCTCCAAAACAGGACCTAAGTATGTGATAAAATTGGAAGAAAAAGAAGTATTTTTTAAAATGTAATACACTGAAGTACAAAGAAAGAAACCCATGGTTCTGTCTCCAAATATTTGCAGAAAGGAATTAATTTCATCTCTGCTAGAAACATGGGGTGGGGTTAGCTTTTCTACAAAATAAGCTGAAAAAATTAAACTCATAGATTTTGCTCTCTGTAGCAGACCTCTCGCATCTTTGTTTTTTAAGAGGCAAAAGAAGCTGTTTCTTCTTTCCTTTAAGCTCAAGGTGAAGATACTACACAGGTAATTGTATGAAAACTTGAGGAGTTTTTGTTTCAGTCAGTGCCTACAGCTCTCCTGCTGCGTTTCCTGCGAGACGGTTTCACCATACACATTTGCATTGTTCTTTTTGGGCTATGTTTGCAGACTATTTCTAGCTCACATCAATGCAATCCAAATAATCCTCAGAAGTTGCTTCATTATTTATTAGAAAAAGCAATCTGGCATGCAGCGTGTTATCGACAGCTGAAATCCAATACTCAAAGGTCACCAAAACAAATACCAGAAAGAGAAGGTGTTAAGGCAAATAAAAATACACCTTTTTAATTTTGACTGAATTGATTAAATAACAATTGAGTGGTGTCACAGGTCATAAGGCTCTGAGACATAAGGTCAGCTTAATAGAAAAGAGCCTGGGGCCATGTCACAGGCTGTGCTCTGAGGCCTAGCACTGAGGCCACATCATTGTGCTCACTCCTGCCGTTACCCCATGTAGACTGAAATGAAGAAATGCCTAAACAGAATAGAGAGCAGCCTAAATAGACTGGTGCTTAGTGCTGAGGGCTACCCCCTGAGTCAATGCCGTTTAGAACTGATTGCTTTATTTGAAGTGAGAGTTCTGGGCATCCCTCAGTAAACATTTTATAAAATTCAATAGGCCAAGGAAGAAAAAAAAATGAAGAAAAAAAAACCCAAACCAACCAACAAACCCCACACACACTACCATGCCCCCCAACACACAAACCCAGCCCAAACAAACACACAAAAAAAACCCAACCCACAGGAGAACATTTCTATACCAGCAGTACTCTATAATATATGTACATCTCATTACAGTTCCACACTGTGGCCCAGATATTTCAGGACTGACATGATGCAAGTAAAGTAGAAAGTAAAACACTTAAATATGCCAATATCAAATGAACATTCTATGGGATTTTGAGACAGAAGAACTGCAAAATGGCTTATACACACTAATGCATTCATACTAACATGAGTTAATACTGGAACACTTCCACAATTATCTGCTCTCTCCACTGAAGACTAAAGCATATCTTCCTATCCTGTGGCTATCTCCTCTAGCACTCTTCTCTCCAACTTCATGTTATTCCTATCTTGGACTGGCAAGACAAACAGCTGCTGCTGAAGTGTGCAAGAACAGCTTCTCTGTGTAAGAAAGCTAATCTGGAAATGCTTTTTTCTGGCATGAACATGTATAGACTATTTTGATTCACTAACGCTCCAGCACCCGTTTGAAAATCAACTCCCACCACTGCTTGTTAGTTCTCAGATTTCCCATGGCAATGGTGTTATTAAATTTTGCTCTGGTTTTCAGCCTAATCTTGCTCCCATTTAATGAATGGCTAAACTTCTGCTGATTCTCAGGATAGTGATTTTCATTTTCATTTATTATTTAAATTATAATTTGGCAGGGTAGTATACTGACTGACTACATAGCTTGAGTACTGGGAATTTCTAGGCTCTTCCTATCTCCTTTTCATTTTTCAAAATTGGTCATTATCTAAGAAAGATACAAGATGATGCACCAAAAAGCTGATATTTAATATACTTATGTAGCTATTCATAAATTATAATTTTCAAATGCAAACCATATTTTAGGAAGTAAGCTATGGGATCAATTTGATGACATCAGTATATTATATAACTCTGTCATGAAAAGAATCACAGGATCACAAGATGTTAGGGGTTGGAAGGATCCAAAGAGATCATTGAGTCCAACCCCCCTGCCAGAGCAGGACCAAACAATTTAGCCCAGGTCATGGAAGAATGCATCCAGACAGGTCTTGAAAGCTTCCAGAGAAGAAGACTCCACAACCGCTCTGGGGAGCCTATACCAGTGCTCTGTGACCCTTACAGTAAAGAAGTTCCCCGTTGTGTTGCGGGGGAATCTCCTGTGCTGCAGCTTACATCCATTGCTCCTTGTTCTATCACGGGGAGCAATTGAGCAGAGCCTGTCCCCCACTCCTGACCCCCAGCCCTCAGATATTTATAAACATTTATTAAATCCCTTAGCAGTTTTCTCTTCTCCAGACTAAAAAGCCCCAGGTCTCTCAGCCTCTCATCAGGCAGTGTTCCAGTCTCCTCATTATCCTCCTAGACCTACGCTGGACTCTCTCCAGCAGATCCCTGTCCCCCTTAAACTGAGGAGCCCAAAACTGAACACAGATTCAGTTGATAATGAATGATTTTTACCACTTGAGAATTTGAGACTCTTTTTAATGCATGCTCTTCCTAAAGATGGGTCATTATAGCAATTTAAATTGTTAGCAGTTGGAAAAAAATAGCTTTTTGTTTTATGATTGCTAGCCTATTTATTTCATGTTCTTTTTGTCCTGGAAGAGTTTGCTTCCTTTTTGATCAATTTATTTTAAGGAATAACACATGACTTCAACAATAATGTTTTAAAATGTAATTATAAAAACAGTGAAGTTCAGGATCTATTCTGCCTATAAATATCAAACCCAAGGATTTTAATCAATGAACATCCTTATCAACAATAGTAAAGCCCATAAATCACTCAAAGATACAGAAAATGTTTAGTACTCTTAAGAAAAGAGTCTGAACAGTATTAGTTATGGAGACTGTATAAATATAAAGATGATTTTTCCCAGAAATGGTCTCCTGTTGTGCAAACAGAAACATCTCTGCATGCAGTTTTTAATTATCTAGTCATAGAGAAAATGACTTCTAGGACCAATACTTGCAGGAAATAAAATTTTAGTTATTAAAAGTCACTTTGAGAAATTGTTTCTCTGTGGAAATTATTTCTTAGTTCTGTGTGCTCCTGTAGTTCTTGCTGTGTTTTATGCATAGAAGAAGGCTGGTCTGCAGCCCTTTAAAAAACTCTTTTAAACTGATGAGGTAAAACTCTTTTAAACTGATACTGTATTATCTGCTATCGTGAGTGGAAAATGGGGTGGGGGGGGAGGTATGTTAATGCATAATAAAAATGCACAATGTTCTTTCCTGTACATCCTGGACAAGGCCTTTCTGGGTAGCTATGGTGCTCTGAGGTAAAGCAAGATGCTCCACTTCACCAAACTCATAGCCAGGCAAAAGTCAAGGAGTTGCTGTGAAGAAGTGCTGACTCCAAAACTATCTGAAGGTCTTTGATCGTTAGAATAGAATAGAATCAACCAGGTTGAGAGAGACCTCCAAGATCATCCAGTCCAACCTAGCACCCAGCCCTATCCAGTCAACTAGACCATGGCACCAAGTGCCTCATCCAGGCTTTTCCTGAACACCCCCAGGGATGGTGACTCCACCACCTCCCTGGGCAACTCATTCCAATGCCAATCACTCTCTCTGTGAAGAACTTCCTCCTAACATCCAGCCTATACTTCCCCCGGCACAACTTGAGACTGTGTCCCCTTGTCCTGTTGCTGGCTGCCTGGGAGAAGAGACCAATCCCCCCACAGAATTCACACAATAGAATTAATGCAATATACTAGTTCCAAACGATGCTGGATTTTCAAAACCCTCATTCTTTGCAGGTTTCTTCAATGACCTTCTTGTCTTCATAACAACTCAGGGACTGATCCCACAATTACACTTGCAAATCTTTGTCGAAAGAACTGAAACACATGAACACAAAGACTATGCATCATAGGCCCTTGCCCCATCTTTAATTTCCAGGCCCAAAAGCACTACTGTAGGTAGATTTTGCTGGTTGTAGTTTTTTCTGGATTCAGACAGAACATCATTTTTTGATCTTCTTTCTCTTTCTCGTTAGTCTCAGTCTCTCGTGAAGAATGGGGACATGAGAATGCTGTAGATTGTTTGTGACAATTCTGAAGTCTAATCCAGCAGTCTTGGGTTAGATTCTTGTATTAAATGCCTGAGTGTTAGTGGATTTGAGCACCTATTAGCTTAGGTTTATTGTAAGGATGGGCAACAGGTGCTTGCACTTCTGTCATTTACTTGTTTGTTTAGACATACAACGTTAGAGTTTTAAGTGTTTTTGATAGACTCTGAAGTATGATCAGCTTCAAATAAAAGGTCATGACTACAGCATGTACTCATTAGGCATCTTTGAAAGTGTTATCTTAAACCAGGTTTCATTAACTGAACTTCAGTATTTTTGGTTTGCTTATTTACATTTATTAACTGCACTGTTTAACCTCTCACCCATTCCTTAGTAACGTATCTCAAATTACACCTTTTATCTGAATTTGCATTAGGCTGGAAAGCCTGCCTAATGGTAAGCTTTTATGCTGAAATATAGGCATAAATGTTCTTAACTTTGACTTTTCAAGGTCTTATTCACCATTCCTATTTTAAAATCTATATTAGTTCATGTTCTTACTTGTGCCTTGTTTGACATTCTTCAATTCTACTTCATAGATTAAATAGGATAAATTCTCTGCAGTTTCATTCACTTTTTTTTCTTCTCAGCAATTTAATCCAGGACACAAATGTCCTGCAAGTGGGTATAGTGTTAATAGGTGTTTGCATAACCTTTTCCTGAACTTCCCTAAGTTTTCCAATTACCTGAGGTAACTGAAAACCCACACATTTTGTGGTGTAAAGTATTTCCTTCCCCTGTTAGCAAAGTTGCTTTAAGCAGCCATGCATATTTCTGAAAACTTCAATTAAAAGTAAATGTTTAAATCATTGCTGACTGGGTTTGATAAGCACCAGTTAAGATGAGTTTCAATGGTAACTCTTACCTGGCTGCTCACAATTCCTTCTCCTTTCTGTTTGCAAAAAGTAAAAGGAAACAAATCTATTCTCCAGAGAGGGTCTTGTAACGCAGAGGCCTTCTGTGAAAGCTCTCTTTCCACATTCTGTGCACTGAAAGTGCCATCAGGCCTGAGAACCTGCCATTAGAAGAGACGCAGGGCAGATGTACTGTCCCCTGTTGACCTCTACCAGTGAAAATCCTACATACTCCAAGTACTAAGCTGATGTAGTACCTGTTACAGGTACCTGCCTAGGCAGTGCAAGAGTGGAAGCTGTGGTAAAATGGTCCAGAGGCACAGTCCAACCGAACTGGTACAATGGCAGAAATATGTAAGTTAACAAAAAGTGCAGTTGTCCCAGACTGAACTGGTGGTTTAGCTCATCTCCTCCATACTTGAACAAGGAAGAAGAAAATTGACTGATATATACAAGGTAGAGACGAAGATACTTAAGAACTGCCAGATTGCCCTCAGATTCAGTGAGAAAAACAAATGTGTCATATTTGCAACAATCTGCTTTATTGGAGATGCTCTCATTCCAAGCATGAATCACTAAGTGTTCCAGGTCTGACACCTGGGGAAATGAACCAGCCCGACAGGAATGATGGTAGAAAACCATCATTATTAAACAAGTATGTGAAAGGTACAAAATGGGGCCTCTGTATTTCAATGCCTTGGCTTCCTCTTAGCACATGCATAAAATACTAATCCCATTAAAAAAAATTAAACAAGTATCCAAAAAATGCTAGCTATACTGTTTCATCAGTAACAAGCATTCTCTCATTTGTCACTAGCATTATTCTTTTTCTCACACAGCTGCTGTGATATTCTGCTATTTCTTGTCTCTGTTCTTTGATTTGTTGCTTTGACTTTCTTATATTTGAGAATAATAAACTAAATCATAAATGAAATTAAGAAACATCACACAATTCAGGGGCTGAATAGTTTTAGCTACACCTAACAGCTCGTCTAGCTGTCTCCTGCAGAAATGGTGCTGGTTTCTTCTTGCCTCCAAGTTTGTTCCTAATTATGAGGAAACTTCTGACTTCCCCAGTCACAAATTCAACAGTGTTTCATTGTCTTGCAAGTTGCCAAAGTCTGCTAAGTAACTGAGAGGCCCATCTAGGTATGCTTGCAATGTGAATAATTAGACACGTTCCTAACCTCATATACATTAACAATTTTTTTTTTTTTAAATTCTTTTAAATCCTCTTTCTACCAGGCCTAGTGGAAAGCTAGAACCTGTTTGAATAAAATATTCACTATGACTCCTTTATTTGACAAAAATTCCCAGACCATGACTTCCTTTCGTAGTTCAAATGTCAAGCGTCCCTTCCACTGTGGTCAGGGTGGCATGCAGGAACAGAGGGAGACCCTAAACAGAAGTCTTTAGTGATGACAAGCCTGGTTAACTCAATGACCCACAGCATCTTTTGTCTTCCTTTCTCCCCATGCTGGCTCCTGCTGATTCAGATGGGGGAAGCCAACTAGCAGAGCAGTTGCTCATGCATAGTCTAGGGAAAATGCTTTCTTCACCCTTGTGCATAGAGTGCAAAAGGCCCTTCAATTTCCTCTCTACTGTTTTTTGTCTTTTTCGCTGATTGACTAGCCCTATATTGATTGAAAAGTCATTTCCTTTACCCGCTCTTCTGAAAAACAAAATAAATGTTTTCTGTGACCCTAACTTGGATTTTTCTTTCCACAGAGGTAAAGAAAAAGTTTCCTGTCAATTTTATTGAAGGAAAAATTATATTGTTGTTTTGTAGCACTTTTTTTTCCCCCCTACGTGTCAAAAGGGAGCAAATGATGCATTAAAAGCCTAAAAGCTGAAATAAAGATTAGGTGTAAAGTGCTATTGATCCCTTTACGAAAAGAAGCTAAGACGGATTCCACTCCACTGTCAGCTTACATTTTCAGTAAGTTACCCAGATGCAAGATTTGAAACTTCTACAAAGGAGTCTTTAAAATGTTGAAAGTATCAAATCAGATTCGACCAGACAGTAAAAACAATAATTCAAAAATGTCAGCGGTGCAGCTGAGCTACTGTCAGGCTACATTGTCCCAGAAGTTAATGTAGCCTTCTGCCTGAATAGTTAAGATACACATATGAAGATCCAGAGCTTTTAAAGCATGATTTATATTCTCTGTGTGTACACAGTATACATACATATGTGTATACACACACACACACACACACACACACATATATATATGTATGGACTACCATGTTCAGAATCTGCAAGGTCTTAAGCAAATGATGCAAGTGTCACGGGGTAAAGCAGAAGAAGGCTCTCGTTTTCAGTTGTCTAATTTGTTATTCATCCGAAGATTAGTATGAACATTTTGGTGGTTGTAGCCAGGAGGAGGTTGCTCTCTTCTCTCAGGCAGCCAGCACCAGAACAAGAGGACACAGCCTCAAGCTGCGCCAGGGGAAATTTAGGCTTGAGGTGAGGAGAAAGTTCTTCACTGAGAGAGTCATTGGACACTGGAATGGGCTGCCCAGGGAGGTGGTGGAGTCGCCGTCCCTGGAGCTGTTCAAGGCAGGATTGGACGTGGCACTTGGTGCCATGGTCTAGCCTTGAGCTCTGTGGTAATGGGTTGGACTTGATGATCTATGAGGTCTCTTCCAACCTTGGTAATACTGTGATACTGTGGTAGCGAAAGCCTTCCTTGTCTCTAAGGAAGAATACACACAGTGAAAATAAATCCAGCATAGTGCAAGTAATTTGTTATAAATATTTTAAGTTGAAGTAGTGATGAACATTCATTGACTAAAGAACAAATAAGAACTATTTTAAAAGAATTCTTCCTTTCTTCTGAACTCATTGTTTTCTATTCAAGCTATTGCTAGAACTTTGCTTTTCTGTCGGTTCTCAAAACATAAGTGACAAAGCAGGTCACATGGGAGATGATCGCCATGGGTTGTCTGATGTATTTTAAATTATTCCTACACCATTAATATGCTTATAATAATAAGCATATTATAATAAGTCATGTGTGAGGAAGAGCCTCTGTTTGATGAATTTATCCTTAGTTTGTATGTTGCATCTCCTTAAAAATATAAGGGAAGAGCTTGGTCAGATGGCATTTGATGGAAGGGACTAATCCTGTTTATTCTTGAAGCAGCTTAGACTCCTGCAAGAGGAAAAGACTGAGAGAGTCACGAGGAGCTTTGAGTGTGTAGTGTGAGATACATCTGAGAGGAACAGGAAACAAGCATATTCCTGAGAGTAACAGGAAAAGAGGCTTCTTAGAGACTTAAGGAATGATGAATACTTCACCCCAGGTCAGCAAGCCACTGAGTTGAGTTAAAGCAGACCTGGAAGCAAGGACTTGTCCTGCAAGGACGCAGGGAGCAGAGATAGATTTCTTTTCAAACCTTTTTCTTTCTGCTGAGTTTTCTCAATTTTGAAAATAAGCCTGCTGTCGTTCTTGATCATATAAAAGATTTCACTTGACTTCAAAAGCCTTTTTGATCTTTTGAGGGGCAGAGTTGTTTTATTCCAATGAAAAACGTATTCTTACAGCGTCTTCAGATGATCAGTGGTGTTGGTGGACCCTTGCCACTGCTGATTGAATAAAGGGGAAAGGTATTCCGCTTTTGGCTGAAGGAAATGAAATAGGGGCAGAGGTACAAGAAAAGCTACAAGAAAAAAATTTAAAGACAAGAGAGATCAATTTTTCTGGAAAATATTGATTGTAGAGAGAAAAAATAAAACTACTGAAAGTGTGCTCTCTGAGAAGGAAGGGAAGGGGAGCATAAGAAACAGACTGCAGAAATGTAAAGAGAATAAATGTCCATAGGAGACCTCTATTTTTAGATCCAAAAGAATACCGTCCCAGCAACAAAACTATTAACTACAGTTTTTTTAAACTGAGTAAAAATAAAAAACAAAGATGGTACTGAAGACATTTGCAGCTCTTCCCATATTAAGACATTCTTCTTCAGAGGAGCCTGCCTGAGGGTTCAGTCTCTATAACACCTAGCATTTGTTTGTTCACACTGACCTAATTTTCAGAAAGCTTTAGGTTTTCATGTGTATAAGCAATTTATCATGAATACGTGAACTGGAATTTGTCATGCATGTACAAGACACAATTGTGGAAAAAAAAGTTGTGTGTGGAAAAGATGTGTCATTAAGCCATTAAAAGATTCTTGCACACAATGCCTTGTAAATCAGACCAAACCCATTTAAATACTAAACTGTGTTAATGCTTTTATGTGTAAAATAAGCATGTGTTTATTTAATTTCAGACAACCAATCCTTCTTTCTTGTCTACATTTAAATTTTTCTCTTGCATCAAGTACATATAGTTTAACACATTTAGTGATTCTTCAGATGGAGAATCAAATACTACATCAAAGCAGATACAATGCATGTATTTAATGGCAAGATTTTGCAAGTGCATTAGAAGTAATAACTGCTCATGAAATCAAATATAATGAAACTTGGAAAAAACGTGGAGTAGCTTTAATAAAGTATTTGAGCTGCGAGGAGAACTATTTAAATTTATAATCAACACATACAAACAAATCACTCGCCAAATTTCATAATATAGTGGTGCTAAGCAAGCTAATTATACATATTAAATGTTATTAAAATATCATTTTTCCTTTGAAGTTAACACATTTGTGTTAATACAACTATCACAAATAAAAAATATAAAAATGCAAATAGAAAACATGCACAATATAAACTACTGAGTCTTTAAGATGCTTGGACTTTGTGCTGAAGACTACCAGTGCCCAGCAGAAAGCTTCTATTTACAACAGCAAAAATACAAAGGTCAGAAAGAGAACTGACTTCCAAGAAATCAGAGAAGAGACATTTTTATGAGGGCTTACATTGTAAGATGAAGGAGAATGGCTTTGAGCTTGAGCAGGGCAGATTTAGACACATATTAGAAAGAAATACTTTACAGTGAGGGTGATGAGACTCTGGAAAGTGCTGCCCAGAGAGGTTGTGGATGCCCCCTTCCTGGAGATGTTCAAGGCCATGTTGGATGAGGCCTTAAGCAATCTATTCTAGTATGAGGTGCCCCTGCCCACGGCAGAGAGGTTGGAACTAGAAGATCTCGGGGGCCCCTTTCAACCTAAACTATTTTATGAATCTGTGAATCCAGGAATTTCAAAGATTTAGGTTCTGAAGTCAACAAATGAAGAAATGACCTTTTTCTCCCACTTCTTTAGAGCCAAAATATATCTGTCCTACATTCACTGCATCTACACTGACATAAAGCTGAGGAGAGGCACAAAGTGCAACATACTGGTATTGCACACATAGAACTGAAAAAGTGAAACTATCAAACTATTGACTGAATAGGATAGATTTTTACAATTATTTCTTATAAAAATTACAGTTGAAATCCCTTCCAACATTCAAAATATGTAATCAAAGTAATCAGGGTATCTTAAATTTGCTATACTCACCAGAAGAATAAAAGATTCAACAAACTGGATTTGTAGCATCAAAAAATTGTTTACTTAGAGAAAAATAAGTATTACAAGGACAATCTACAACTTTGTGAAGTATGTCACTAAAAGTTTACTTTAATTATTTTATTGACTCTTATTTCTTCAAAGGCAAACTAGGTCATAAAATTTCATATATATTACATATATATATTTCATAGGAAATAGGGAGCAGTTAGCATTCTCCTTTCTCCTTACTTGAGACAAAGAGGAACAGAAGAGAAGTACTACATGGGAAGAAGTTCACAGAGGGCATTTTCTCTTCCAAACAATCAAAGAATGTTTCATTTATTTTCATGGAATTCGTAGAATCATAGAATCAGTCAGGATTGGAAGGGACCACAAGGATCATCTAGTTCAAACCCCCCTGCCATGGGCAGGGACATCTCACACTAGATCAGGCTGTCTAGAGCCTCATCCAGTCTAGCCTTAAATACCTCCAGGGATGAGGCTTCCACCACCTTCCTCAGCCACCCATTCCAGGATCTCACTACCCTTAAGGTGAAGAACTTCTTCCTACCATCCAGTCTGAATCTACCCATTTCTAGCTTTGTTCCATTCCCCCCAGTCCTAGCACTACCTGACATCCTAGAAAGTCCCTCCCTAACTTTCTTGTAGGCCTCCTTAAGATACTGAAAGGCCACAATAAGGTCACCTCGAAGTCTTCTCCTCTCCAGACTGAACAGTCCCTACTCCCTAAGTTCTTCCTCATAGGAGAGGTGCTCCAGCCCTCTGATCATCATTGTGGCACTTCTCTGGGCACCTTCCCACACATCCATATCCCTCTTGTAATAGTGGCTCCAGAACTGGATGCAGTACTCCAGGTAGGGTATCATCAGTGCAGAGTAGAGGGGGAGGATCATTTTCCTCCACCTAATTACCTCATCATTCATGCATATAACCTGTATAGGTGCTCATCAGTCCATTGTAGCTATATGAAAGTTAGAAATAGCCTTCCTTGTTAATTCAGCTAACGAGCATCTACAAGCTTTAGACATTCCACCGGGTTGGTATGACTTCATCTCTAGAGAAACATTTCTCTTTCTCCCTTAACACAGTATTGAAACTTTATCTGGTTAAACATGGCAGACTAAACCAGACCCCATGATCAAATAGAGGGTTCTTGACAGTATGGGAGAGAGAATAGCTATCTGTGGAAAAGGGATGGATTCCCATCAAGAGGAAAGAATGGCTGAAGAGGCCTGATAAACTAGAAAGCCCAAATTTACATTCTTTTTTCACTTCCAGATTAGGTAAATATAGCATATCCTTTCTTTACCTGATTGTACTAAACAGTGTTGAGGAAAGGCTAACAAAGAAGGTCAGCTAAACCTGTCTGTCTTTTTCCCCTGTGACTCTTTCAGATGAGGTTGTGATGGAGTCATCATCCCTGGAGGTGTTCAAAGAAAGTGTAGACATGGCACTTTTGAGACGTGGTTTAATGAGCATGGTGGCATTGGTTTGACAGTTGAACTTGATCTTAAAGGTCTTTTTTGAACTAAAATAATACTATGATTTTATGATCTTTTGTCTTTATAACGACAATGCTACCATGGTTAATATCTTTATATTCTCTTACAAAAGTTTAAACAAACAAAAAAAAGAAATTCTAGTACGTAAACCCCAAGCTTAACTTTACAAACTTTTTCACTTAGAAATGGGGGAAAAAAAAAAATTGAAAAAAAAAAAAAAGAAAAAAACATCTCTTGTGAGTCCTAAAGTCTGATTAGGATTTTGTAAAAGAAATTCCCTTTGGAACTCCTGCAGGTCACCCATATTCCCAACCAAAATTGAACAGCTGCCCTTGGCAACATATGCAAATGCATATTACTGATTTGAATTTTCTCAAAGCCTTTTAATCTGTTAAAAGGCTTGAATTTTTCTCTTCAGTTTTCTGTTTCGTTTTTGTGAGAACTGTTATTCAAAATGTTCAGTTTCCGTTGGACAGTAAAACTGTCTTTCAAGCTGTCTCTTAATGACAAGAAAGAAAACATCTTGCTCAAGTTTAAATACTGTTATGTTAAAACATAGCAAATGTTTACTAAAGGTAATTTTTAACATGTTGTTGGGGAGGGGAAATTAATTGATGCAAGATGATATTTTCCAAAATTAATATTGTTTATTAAATTTGCTACTCAGAACTCTCACCACCCCCGACCACTAATTTTAATAATATTTTGGTTCTTACACGGTCATGGAAACATTCTATGGATATAATCTACAACTACTATAACCAGCAAAACCAGATAAACATTAATTGAACTGGAAGAGACTATTCCCGTGGTCAAATTCCGCTTGCGGCCAATACGCCACTTGCCCAGTAGATGGGCTCAAGGAGCTCCTTCTGCTCTATGGCAGAAGGCAATAGAGAATTAAAAAGGCATTGAGCATTTACTCACAGATTATTATTATCACCCTCACGGGGGCTAGCCACAGCCCAGACAGTGCCCAAATGCTTTCAGGGGACTCTGTCTTGTTGGACATTGAGGCTTGAATCTTCCTGGCTTCTGGGGAAAGGACACAGACAATCTCTGACCTTGTTCTCCTGGCTTCTTCTGGGCAATCTGTGTATATGTCCAGGAATTCTAGGCAGGATCTTCAGGTGCAGAGGCAGGATGTTGTGCAGTCTCAGCACGATGTCACACTGGCCACACAAGCCGATCGTGTGCAGGCATCCACGGTCTGCTCCTGGTAACTCACAGCAGTGGAGTTTAGCAGGCAAGCAATAAGGCAGTCTGCAATAGCAGCATGGCTGGGCACAGCAGAGAGAGCACAGCAAAGAGCAGGGAGGCAAAGCAGAGAAGCAAAAGCAGGTTGTTCACCTGCGTATCTCCTTTTATCAATGTGGGCAGAGATTAATTGCCCTTTGGACACAGAATAGCCAATCAGGATGGCAGTTAGCCAAACCATACCACATTAGGCAAAGCTATAGGCTCACTTCTCCCTAATTTGGGAAAAGCACAGGTCTTGCACTAGACAGGCACAAGCTAAGTGTGTGTACCTTACACCACAAGACCCTGGGCAGGCCAGACTTTATGGCTCCAGGTACTTTGTGTCAGTTTCCTGCAACTGCCTCTCTGGTGGAGCAGAAAAACATGCCTGGGCAATACAGGACATGTATAAGCCTATTTTGGACCTATCAGGCCTACCACAATACATGTCCATCCACAGCATGAGCTTTTGTGTCTGTATTTCTCTGATGGAGTCAGTTGAGCAATACCAATTTGTACTGTCAGTGTATTTTCTGCTATTTTGGGAGGAATAAAAAAGTCTTGCCCAGTCAAAGGATTTCAGCTTTTATATAAGTATTTTAAAGGTCTAATATTTTGTCTTCATAAAAGTTTTTTTAACTTTTGCTGTTCAAGAGCTTTATGGACAAGAATTTAAACATAATTGTGTTAAAAAGGATGCATATAAATTAAGCAAAAAATGAATTTGCATGGAAGGACAGACAAGGGGAAACAGTCTTAAGTTGTGCCAGGGAGGGTGTAGGCTGGATGTTAAGAAGTGCTTGACAGAGAGAGTGATTGGCATTGGAATGGGCTGCCCAGGGAGGTGGTGGAGTCACTTCCCTGGGGGTGTTCAGGAAAAGACTGGATGAGGCACTTAGTGCCATGGTCTAGTTGATTGGTTAGGGCTGGGTGCTAGGTTGGACTGGATGATCTTGGAGGTCTCTTCCAACATGGTTGATTAGTTGATTCTATGATTCTAAGTTCATTCTGTTGTGTTTTTTCAGAGTGTTTTGGGATTTTTTTTTGTGTGTGTGCTCATTTGGTTTCTTTTACACTGTCTACCTGACACTGCTTAGAATGGAGTGTATGATCTTTTGACACAGCATATATAGAATTCTGTCTTTTTATCCAAAGGACCATGAGGACTTAAGACTCTAGCAGGAGCACAATACAACTCTGTGTTTTGAGGCACAAAATAAACATGTAAGAACTTTCAAAGCACTCTATTTGATGAATGCATCCCATATAATTTTTGAGGTGCAAATGTAAGCATCTGCAGGTAGCCTATTCAACTCCTAATGGCCAGAGAGGAAATAAAATTATATTGTCATTAAATTGTACAGTCATGCACCTGGGAAAGAACAATCTCATGTGTCAGTATAGGCTGGGGACTCAACTGCTGGAGAGCAGTGAAGGGGAGAAGGACCTGGGAGTCCTGGTAGATGGAACAATGGCCATGAACCAGCAGTGTGTTCTTGTGGGCAGGGGGGGCAATGCCATTCTGGGGTGCATTAGAAGAGATGTGGGAGGTTCTCTTTCCCTTCTAGTCTGCTCTGGTGAGGACTCACTTGCAGTATTGTGTCTAGTTTTGGGCCTTTCAGCTCAAGAAGGACAGGAGCTACTTGAGAGAGTCCAGTGCAGAGCCACAAAAATAAGAGCCTGAGGGAGCTGGGGCTTTTTAGCTTGGAGAGGAGGAGGATAAGCGGTGACTTCATTAATGTTTGTGAATATGTAAGGGGTGAGTGCAAGGAGGATGGAGACAGGCTCTGCTCAGTGATGCCCAGTGACAGGACAAGGGGTGGATGTTGAGGCATAGGAAGTTCCACGTAAACCCAAGGAAGATTTTTTTCCCTATGGGGGTGACAGAACACTGGAACAGGCTGCCCAGCAAGGTCTTGGAGTCTCCCTCTCTGGAGATATTCAAGAACCATCTGGATGCATTTCAGTGTGATCTGCTCTAGGTGATCCTGCTCTGGCATGGGGGGCTGGACCAGATGATCTTTCAAGGTCTCTTCCAGACCCTGACATTCCATGATTCTATGAAATACTGTCTTTACATGTTTCTGCAACCTCTATATCATAGTTAAGATACAGTTACAGCTAAGGACTAGCTTCACTATTGACCTTTTATGACATTCTGCAGAGCTTACTGTCAGCGCTACAGGCTGCAAAGTAATGGAAACAAAACCCAAAACAATTCCCAAACCCAGATCGGTTTCTAACCAGCTCAGCCATGCTATGTGATAAAATGATGCAGCATACATTTTGCTCCTGTAATTATTTCCCATTAATACCTACACAACCTTTCTAACACTCATATTAGTCATATCCATATTTAAGAGTCAAGATTTAACTTTCTAAACACTGTAACAAAACCCAAAACTATGCTGGCTTTAAATTCATTTAAATACAGGCACGTGAAAAGTTTAGGAATGATTTTCAGATATCACCTGTCTTTAGAAATGCATTCTGACTCTCTGAAAGAAAGATGGGCTGCAAAGAGCCAAATACATACAGATACACTGCAAAATGTTTGAACTGAAGTTTTTAAATTTCAAAGTGGTTAGTTGCACAAGGTTCACTTTTTCTCCAGGGAAAACAACGTTGACCACTGCTGGAAATTGAAAAGAAACTCTGAAAGAGTAGTAAGGTTACTCTTGTAGCATATAGTGAGTAGTAATAAAGAGATTTGAACTTAATTTCTGAGGTGATTCAACAGGTTGTACCTGGTATTAATGGCACCTTTAAATACATTGATTGATTTAGATGAGCTGGGGCCAAATTTCAGGGGATGGGAAAAGTTCATTAAGAGCAAGATAGGATTTATTAATACACTGAATTTCTCCCAGCTACACTTTGATCACTGGCTTAAACTGATGTTCTTGGCGTGAAGAAACATATGCTAAAAAAGAACTTGTCACACAGGACATCTATAATTAAAGAAGATCTTCAATGAAAGCATTTCACAACACCTCCATTAAGCTTTGTCATACTGCAAAAAGAACATGAGCTTCTGTGTAAAGAAAAGTTAAACAATTGTCAGCTGAAAGCAGATGAGGGTTTTATTGAATACTTGTATTACTAATGCATGAAGAGGTATCAATGCAGAGCACAGCAGATACAATCATTGCTTTTAATCATTGTGCAACTTTTATTACCAACAAAATTACTAAACAAAAAGAGGGGGATAGATTTCCTTTACTAGTAGCCATGGTTTTATTTCTGGAGAAATCAGTGACTTAGGTCACCAAGTTGTCACTGATCCTGGCACCAGAATCAATCACCTCCACATGAAGATAAAGGTAGGATTACTGTCCTGAAGACAATACAGATTAGGAAATTCAGACCCTAGATGAGGTCACACAAAGGTTGAAATATGGACAATCATTTTCATATCTTCCCAATTAAAATTATATGATGAGACAGTTACAAGAAAAAGGATAGTATATATTTATATCATTTCTAAAGGAATGTATTATAATAATAATAAATACATATTACTTCAATTGATCTGTGTTACCAACTAACAAAAAGCATTATTGCCATTTTCATACTCTTACTGTTCAAACTCAGAGTATCACAGTATCACAGTATC
>WAAF01000861.1:92000-108705 GCA_013400475.1 Tricholaema leucomelas
CCATCTGTCCAGGCGGTCAAGGTCCTTCTGCAGAGCCCTTCTGCCGTCCAACCCAGCCACATCTGCCCCCAGCTTGGTGTCATCTGCAAACTTGCTGATGACTGACTCGATGCCCTCATGTTAAAGGCTCAGTGAATGTATCTCAAGTTCAAGTATCCACATCACTGAAAAGTATTTTTTCGAAGTTTGGATTGGGAGGCTAGGGAAGAGACACTGTTGGTTGGCTTGGATCAAAATGCTCATATTAGTTCTTGAATTAAAAAAAACATAATCTGAATTTTGACAGCCTACAAAGACAATTGCTTCTTCCAGTAGTTAATAGCTATCCTCTCATCAACAGAAGTTTAAAGAGAAAGAAAACATTGTTCTTGCTCCAGAGAGATAGCTTTGATTATTCTTTCCATATGCATGAAGTGTCCCAGATAATGGCACTTTTCTACTTTGTACATGTAATACTCAAATGGTTCCGTTTAGTGGATTTTTATCATTTGTACATTTGTACCTTTTGTTTTATTCTGTTCCCAATGATAGTTCCAAGACAGGTAGCTGACAAGCTGCTATAAATACGAATTATTTTTTTTTTTGTGATGAGTTTTAAGTAGTTGGGATTTTTGGTGGGGTTTTTTATGTGTGGGGTATTTTTTTGTTGTTTGATTGGTTGTTGGGGTATTTTTGGGAGGGGAGGTGAGTGGGTTGTTTTGGTTTTTTTTTGTTTGTTTGAATTTGTTTGTTTGGCTTGGAGTTTTTTGTTTGTTTGGGGGTTTGGTTTTTAGTTTTTAACATTAGGGTCCATACTGTTGTATGTACCACTGAAACCATTACCTGCAAGGGTGACTACATCTAGAGGAGGAGTCTACTCACCTTGGGTACAGGAGAGTCCCACTTTTAGAACTTTGTTTTTCAGACTTTCATTTGATTTTTTTTTTTCACTAATATAATAGGTTTATAAAATAACTTTTAAAATGCTAGCATGTAGTCCAGAACCTGATTCTGCATATATTGTCTCTCTGAGGCTCTTTAATGAAAATACAGACACATCATAGCTCTTTGCTTGTAGGTGCTGCTGAAACATTATCCCTTGGCAACAAGAAGAGAGAACAGAGTGGTTTGTGTGCTTTACAATTGCACCTAGAAATCTGAAGTCACAATGTAAAGAATAGGCAAAGATCAAGGTATATTCATTCATTCTTTCTTTCTTTCATTCATTCATTCAGTTCTCTGAGTCAACAGCATTGCAAAGAGCAGGAAACACACTTTCATTCATTGCTGGTTTTCACCTCTTCCAAGCTTTTCTTGCTGACTCTTTTTCTGTCTGCTCCTGTTTAATTTACAGGTTTCTCAAGTGCACTCATTTTCAAAGGAACACCCACCTGGCTTCCATTTGATGTCCTGAAATACTGTGATGTCAATAGAGCCTATCTACTCCCACCTGGGCAACTTTTTATTTATACACTAGGAATGGCAGATCATAGGCTAAATGATCTGTCATTCCTAGTGTACAAAAAAACAAATGCAGAGGCTACATGGAAATATATTTTAGTTCTGAGGGATGGCATCACATATTTGAGGTATGTATTGTGGAAGGTCAGGAAGAAGCAAAATCACACAGATGCATTTCAGCTTTCTCAGAGAACTCCTGTTCTCTGTCCATTAACAATGTAAATTTCTCTCTGGTTTTCAAATAACATCAAAAGGAAGCCTTTTAAAAGGCCAGTTATGGGGATTCATAAAACCTGACATGGGTGCTGCAAGATTTAAAAGTGTCCTGAATCACTTTAGAAGTTTTCCAATTTGAGCTAAAGCCAACTGACTACCCAATGAAGAGTAACAGATTCCACCTGATTACATAGCATTCCAGTTCAAGGACGCAGCAGAACTATCACTCTAGTTCTCCCCAGTGACAAACTATTGATTGCACATTTACAGCTTAAATGCTTCCTCTCTTCCCCCTGCCCCTCTTCTTTCTAGAATAACAAGAGAATTTGAAATGTATGAAGAGGTTGTGGGTTTGGCTTCAATTCAAGGCCAAACAAAGGGCTCTGACACTTTTACCACAGTCTGCAGAAGCGTTTACAAGCTTTGTACTTGGATTTGTGCAAACTTGTTGGTCTTTCAAACTATCATACATTTCAACAACTGGGTCACAGAATATCACAATATTTCCTTGTGTTTTACTGATGGAAAATTTACAGGTGCCAAAATCCATCTGATAACATGTCAGCTGATAACTTGAAACCAATTATGTCTTGTGTATTATGAAATGATAACTTGCATCACTGATAATTCATCTACTGAATCAAATCTCCAAAGAACTTCCATTAATTTGCATTACCTGAAAGCATATATTGTTTTTCTAGTCAGAAAAAAGAAGGGGAAAAAAAACCAAACAACTAAAAAAATCCCAAACAAACAAAACTACCACAAAAACAACACACCAAAGCAAAGCAAACCAAAACCACTCCCACCAAAATCAAACCAATAACGAAAACAAAACAACAAATCAGTTCACATTCTTTTAATTTTGTTCATTGAATAAAGAATTTGTTGAACATGTGAAAAGAATACAGTACTTTTATTTATATTTAACTTTAAAATTAAACAAAACAAGTCTCAAAAGGTAATTATTTTGCATGTCTTTAAAAAAAAACCATATAAATATCTGTATATTTTCATGGATCCAAAGACTGGAACATCTCTGCTATGAGGATAGGCTGGGGGAGCTGGGGTTATTCAGCCTAAAGAGGAAAGGATTCCACAGCTGCCATCCAATAACCTGAAAAGATCC
Organism: Tricholaema leucomelas; assembly: GCA_013400475.1. NCBI lineage: Eukaryota > Metazoa > Chordata > Aves > Piciformes > Lybiidae > Tricholaema lacrymosa > Tricholaema leucomelas. The sequence goes on from WAAF01000861.1 coordinate 94,786, forward strand.
TACAGGAAGGCTGGAGACGGAAGTTTTGTAAGGATGCCTTGCACTAGGACTGGGAGAATGGTTTTAAGCTAAGGAAGAGTAGCTTTAGACTGGAATTTAGGAAGGAGTTCTTCAGTATAATACTGGTGAGACTCTGGAATAGGTTGTCATGGAAGTTTGTGGATGTGTGATGGTTTGCGTGTTCCCCGCCCCCCAACACTGTAGAAATCAGCCAGACTAGACTCAGCCAGCTCTGGAAATTTGAATGAAGCTTATATTTACAGCTGGCACAATTTACAAGCAGATATTTACAGTATATACAGATATATATAGAAATATACAAGGTAAAAGGTAATACAGAAACACAACAGCCCTCCCAGAAACCTGAGTCCCCAGGAGGGGCTCTCAACCACCCCCTCACCTTCCCCCTACCCCTCTCAACCTTACCCCAGTCCCAAGGAAGAATGGAGGCTCGGCCAAGAGGATTAAGAAGAAAAGTGAATCAGCAAAGCAAATGGAGGGTGAGGTTAGAAAGCAAGATGGAGTTCAGCCAGCAGCCTCAGCTCCCCAGCAGGCAAAGAGCCAAGAGCAAAGAGAGCAAGCAAGTGACTTTATCTTTGTTTTGCCTTTCTTCTTTACACATCTCAGCAAGGCTGTGAGGGAAGTAGACCTCACCATTGTTTTAATTTCTCAGCCTATGATCTAATTCTTCTCACCAATACATTCTAGCTAGGCTCAAACTAGCACAGAATGCCTCATCCCTGGGAGGTGATCAAGGCCACGTTGGCTGAGGCATTGAGTGGCTGAGTACAATTGAGAGGCATCCCTTCCCATGGTGCGGAATTTGGAGTAGATGGTCTCTAAAGTTCCTTCCAACCTAAACCATTTAACCACAGAATCACAGAACTAACCAGATCAGAAAAGATCTATCTCCAGGATCACCTAGTCCAACCTATCACCTAACCTTTCTAATTAGCTTTAAAACTAATTAACAATTAACTTTAATTAATTTTCTGATTAGTACATCTTTTCTACTTTTCAATAAGCCTTAGTAAAAAGGATGTACTTTAACCATTTTCCCTTTTTTTAATATTTATTTTAATATTTGTGGCAAGAAAGTGATCTGCATATCCATAAATAATGTAAGTGCTTTTCTTGCCCATATTTTTTTTTCCACTTCACTTTTCCAAAGGAGGAGAAAAATAAGGAGGAACTACTAAAACTAGAGACTGTGCAAGACCCTTTCTTATTTTCAAAGTGACCGTTATTAATTTATTTATGTTTTCAGTTTGTATGACCAATGTTGATACAAAGGTCAAGTTTTTGTAAGTAAAAATCACAAGAAAGGCAAACATCTGTCAACCAGTTCCACTAAGAGAGAATAAATTTAGCAGAGCCAGAGAAGCTAGCTTTTAACACAGGTCTGAGGATATGAGAAGAGGTTACCAGAGAGGACAAGTTGGAAAGAGCTGGATATGAATGTTATTTCATTGCCTAGGACTGGGTCTGGATCTCCTGTAAGAGAGAAAGGGAAACTGTGTCTATGACATCTGGGAGTAGTACATCACAACAGGATGAGGTCTGGTGGAGTTTATGAAGAACCAGTGTCAACAAAATGTACATTTAGAGGAGTTCACTTCAGTCTGACTCTAGTATGTTGCTATGGAAGGAACACCTATCGGCAGCTGGAGTTTATTTGGTGTTCATAATGATACAAGAATTTGGAGTATAAGCGTGTAGACCAGTAGAAGGAATGCATTATAACTGCCCTAGAAAACTTTGCTGGTCAAACAGGGGTATTGTGAAAGGAGTCAAGGGACAAAAAGGTACAGGCAAAAGGTATAGGAAAAGTCCACAAAAAGAAGCGAGGCAGTATACCGTACAAACTACCCCCAATGTGATTGGAGGAGGTGATCCCAAAGTCACAGTAACCTCCAGATGTGAAGAAAACAACACAAGTGAGCGTGTGTAGATACAGAAAATTGAAAGAGGAAGATTATTACTTCATCCCCACAGACCACCTGAAGATCACCACCTAGAGGCAGAGTATTATAATGAGTTCTGGGAAATAATATGAATATGTTAACTATTCACAGGAATACTCCCTCACAGATCTGAGAGAAAACTGTATAAACATGCACATAAAGCAGATTTTCCTTGCTTGTTTGATCCAAAAGTAAACCAGGTTGTATAGCTGAGAGAGCTATGAGTGCTGAATCAAAACTTCAACTGCAGAGAACTGAGAAACTTTCCTTTAACCACTTTGCTGATTCAAACTAAAACGTTAACATATACCCAAGCAATTACAGTCTCACAGTATCACCAAGGTTGGAAGAGACCTCACAGATCATCAAATCCAACCTGTTACCACAGAGCTCAAGGCTAGACCGTGGCACCAAGTGCCGTGTNGCCAGAACTGGACACAGCACTCAAGGTGCGGTCTAAGCAGTGCAGAGTACAGGGGCAGAATGACCTCCCTGCTCCTGCTGGCCACACCATTCCTGATGCAGGCCAGGATGCCATTGGCTCTCTTGGCCACCTGGGCACACTGCTGGCTCATGTTCAGGCAGGTATCAATCAGCACCCCCAGATCCCTTTCTGTTTGGCTGCTCTCCAGCCACTCTGACCCCAGGAGTAGCCAATTCCTCCTTGAAGAGGATGAACTTTACTTCCCATCTCAAATACACAAGTATTGGTACCAAAGTAGTTTCCACTTCTCTATCTCCAGTTAAACATTACTACATCTTTTACATTTTGTTTCATTTTTTCTTCCCAGAAGAAGTTTGCTGATAGAGTTTGCTGTCAGAGATGAACAAATCTGCAGTCAGGGAGTTATGCAGTTCAGAGAACTGTGCTAATAGTGCTACTTCAAAAGACAGGTTAGAAGATGTGCTTAATTTTTTTTTGGAGAAATTTTTTTGGACCTTTCTGTGATCTCAATATATTAGTACATAACATGATATGTTGCCAGCCATTTTAATGGCTGTTGTGCTGTAACCAAACCTCTTCAGGTCACTGTGCACTACAATGGTGATTAAAAGTATTCAATTTAGTAATGTTGAAAGTGAAGGAATATGAAAAATTTAAAGCTCCTTTAAGATTCAAAGAAGTCAAATAAGAGTGAAACCTACAGTTATTCAGACTGTTGAAGGTGCCTGTGCCCAGAATACACCTTCTGATGATCATATGCCATTTTATGGGTTCTGGATCACAGGATCACAGAATGTCAGCAGTTGGAAGGTACTCGAAGAGATTATTGAGTTCAACCTCCCTGTCACAGCAGGACCATACAATCTAGCTCAGGTCACACAGGAACACGTCCAGACAGGCCTTGAAAATCTCCAGAGAAGCAGACTCCACAAACTGGGGAGCCTGTTCCAGTGCTCTGTGACCCTTACAGTAAAGAAATTCCTCCTTCTGTTGAGGTGGAACCTCCTGTGCTGTGAGCACTTGCTCCCTGTGCTGCCAGGGAACAAATGAGCAGAGCCTGTCCCCCTAGCCCTGACCCCCAGCCCTCAGATATTTATAAACATTAATTAAATCCCCTCTCAGTCTTCTCTTCTCCAGACTAAAAAGCCCCAGGTCCCCCCAGGGTTCTTCTAAAATGGAAAGAAAGCATCAAACACTATGGATAAGCCCCACATTTAAAATTACACTTCACAGGTTTGGTACTGCAGTTATAGAAACACTGGAAGTGCCACAGTAAATAGACAAACAGGTCAGCTATCAAATATTCAGAAGTTATGGAGGGGGGGTAATTTTTTTTTTCTGAACTCCTGACTACAATTATAGGTGACAAAATATATTTGCCAGCTTGTTTTGCTTCATTCTATTAATTTCTTGTTGAATTGTGGGACAGTTCTGTTCAATATATTCATCAATGACCTAGATGAGGGCACAAAGGGCACTGTCAGCAAGTTTGTTGATGACTTTAAACTGGGTGGAGTGGCTGCCACACCAAAAGGCTGTGCTGCCATTCAGACTTGGGCAGGCTGAAGGGTTGGGCAGGGAAAAACTGAATGAAACATGAGGAGGAATTTTTTCCCTGTGAGGGTGTCAGAACCCTGGAACCCTGGAACAGGCTGCCCAGGGGGATTGTGGAGTTTCCCTCTCTGGAGATATTCAAAATCTGCCTGGACGTGTTCCTGTGTGATCTATGGTATAGGTGATCCTGCTCCAGCAGAAGAGACAGACTGAATGAGCTTTGAGGTCCCTTCTAGCCCCTGACATTCTATGAGTCTGTGATTTCCTGGAATAAACACACCTTACATCCTCTAGCTTTTTGTTAGCTTTTTGTATAAGAAATAAATTATGTCATCCCATTCAATTCACAAGGAAAAGGCAAACCTATGCTAGGATGTGTTGCAATGTTTCCCAGTGGCATGCCCACTACTCACAGATCAAAGAACTATTTGCAAGTGTCATAGTGATCCTGCTCTGGCAGGGGGGGTTGGACTGGATGAGCTTTTGAGGTCCCTTCCAGCCCCTGACATTCTGTGATTCTCTGATTAGCAATTCATAGTGCTTCCTGAAATTATTTTATGTTGAAATGCCACTCTGTCTAAAGTTTGAACTAAATGGGAACATGTAAGTAGGTTTGTGGTCTTCAAAGTCTCCCTAGTTTCTCTATTTGTATATATCTCTTATTTGCTCTATGCTTGGAGCCACTGCACATATGGCTGATGACTGAGAAGAGTCAGGAGTTCCAGTGAAGTTAGCCAGCTGTGATTGAGATTGATGCACTTTAATAATATTCTCATCTCTAAAAAAACTACTGATAATGTTCATACTGATTACAGATTCCAGATACAGTTCTCCATGACCGTGAACCAAAATATATCAGAAATGTTTATACCTTCACAAGAAACTTTGTATCTGATGGGAGTTTAGTGATGAATATTGTTAACATTGAGATAGCCATGATTTCCAGCCATTCCTATTCTCAGAAAGCAGCACCAATAGCATCAGAATTTCCAAAATGAAGGAAAGAGAGGATACTGTCAGATAAGAAAATGCAATATACCTGCAACACTACCTCTCAAAGTAATCGTTCATAGCGTTGGGACATCTTATTTCTTGAATGTTGTGAGTGTGCATTTGTATCTTTGTTATTGGCTTTTGTTTTTCAGTGGGAAGGGGGTGTTGGTTCTTTTAAATCTATTTATTTATTTGTTGGCTCAATACAGAGGATAAAAATAAATCTCTGGCCAGAGTGTTTATTTTTCACATTTCAGTGTAAGATGTGGAATGAGAGGTGAGCAAAGCTTGTAGCTGCTTGTTCAAAGTATTCATAACTGGATGTGAAATAACATGAGTGAACTTATCTTTTTGCATCTCAGTTAACAGATCAGATTGCACTAATGTGACAATGTAATATATTGTCTTTGTACAATTGAAGTCTCTTAGGTGTGCAGCTTCTTGTAATTAGAATATGAACACGTAGAAACATGAATGAATTCCACCCAGCCTAGCAGATACAAAAGCAAAACAAGTTTTTGAGAATTAATAGTAAAATTATCAACATAAAATTAAATTTTCAGGTTATTATGGTGTTATCATTATGTACGTAATGGCAGCATGCCTATCAATAAGGAACATAAATTTATCTGTCTCTCATCTGAACCATGAATTTTACAGGCAGCAAGACTGGAGGGTTGGGCAGGGAGAAATTTAAAGAAATCCAGCAAGGGCAAGTGTAGAGTCTGGCACCCGGGAAAGAACAACCCAAAGAATCAGTATAGGTTGGGGACTGACCTATTGGGAGGCAGTGAATGGGAAAAGGATCTGTGCATCCTACCGGATGGGAGGTTGAGCATGAGCCAGCAATGTGCTCTTGTGGCCAGGAGGGCCATTGCCATTCTGGGGTGCAGTAGAAAGAGTGTGCTTAGTAGGTTGAGAGAAGTTCTCCTGTCCCTCTACTCTACCCTGGTGAAGCCGCATTTGGAGTACTGCATCCAGTTTTAGGCCCCTCAATTTAAGAGGTACATAGAACTGCTTAAGAGAGTCCAGCACAGAGCCACAAAGATGATTAAGAGAATGGGAAATCTCTCTTATGAGAAGAGCCTGAGGGATCTGGAGCTCTTTAGCTTGGAGAAGAGGAGACTGAGAGGTGACCACATCAATGTTTATAAATATGTAAAGTGTGAGTGCCAGGATGATGGAGCCAGGCTCTGCTGGGTGATGCCTAATGACAGGACAAGATGCAATGGGTGGAAGTTTCATGTAAACATGAGGAGGAATGTTTTTCCCTGTGAGGGTGTCAGAACACTGGAACAGGCTGCTCAGGGGGGTTGTGGATTCTCCCTCTCTGGAGATATTAAAAACCCACCTGGATGTGTTCCTGTGTGATCTATGGTATAGGTGATCCTGCTCCAGCAGAAGAGACAGACTGAATGAGCTTTTGAGGTCCCTTCTAGCCCCTGACATTCTATGAGTCTGTGATTTCCTGGAATAAACACACCTTGCATCCTCTAGCTTTTTGTATGCTTTATGTAGAAGAAATAAATTATGTCATCCCATTCTATTCACAAGGAAAAGGCAAACCTGTGCTAGGATGTGTTGCAATATTTCCCAGTGGCATGCCCACTACTCACAGATCAAAGAACTATTTGCAAGTGGTCACAGGATTAATCATGACCCAATTGTATCTAGATCACTGAAGTTTCTGTCACATACCTACCAGACTGTCCGAATGCATGAACCTAACTATTCTAACTGCAAGGTGAAATATTGTCATTAAAACATTGCTGAAACTTAGATACAATTGCTAAAATGTTGGGAGGTGATTTATTTCTCACAACTTGATCATTGCTCATCATATGTATATTCTGAATTGTACAGCCTCCGACCTTAGGAAGAAAACCAATTTCTTGCTTATATTTTCAGTATTCTATTTTCTGACATTATGCCTACAAATTACTTTAACAATATGTTGCAATAATTTCTAGTATCTATATAATATAATATGTTAATATTTCTAAATAGAAGTGTTAATTTGAACTATATTTTCCCAGAATTACTGATTTTGCTTGCAGAAGTAAAGCCAGCAAGAATAAAAGGTGCATTTTATGATGGTACACAGACTGTGTCTCCTTTTTGTTTTCAAAACTGTTGTTGCCTTTGCCAGGCAGCTGCATGAGAAAAACAAAATGAAACATAGTCATACGAGTTTCATAAGCATGTACACCATCTATTTTTTCAAGATAACCAAAACCAGGTACTGGTAAATGAATGTTTTTGAAAGGTTCCAAGGGAGAGAGGTTGCTACTCTTCTGCTCTTTAATAGCATCACTTAAGTGAGCTGTCAAACACGCAGAACAGATAATGGTTTCCAATGTCACACAAACTGAGAGGAAAGGAGTGTGCAATTTACACATTTTGCTCTAGTGTAGTATTGATTCCATCCTATAAACCAACTTGTTGCCACAAAGAAAGAAATGTTCGAACTGAAATGCACCAACTTGTACAGAGCATCTCTTTTCTGGGAAAAAAAAAAAAAAAAAAGATAAAAACAAACCCCAAAATAACCTGGAAAAGCAAGAAGGGACATAGCTTGCTTTTTGTTCTGAAAATAGTCCCATATGTGAAGATAAAGGGTGTGAAAATCATCAAAAACATTCAAGAACTTTTGCAAGGTGGACAGAAAAATATGCCTTTATTCTGATAACCTTGAACTTTCAGAAAGATATCATAGAGAGGAAACTAGATTGTGAGAAATATGAAAATGGTAAAAGAACATCGGATAGTGTCACGATTTAAACTCAGCCAGCATCTAATCCCCACACAGGTGCTTGCTCACTCTACCCCCAGCAGGATGAGGGAGAGAACAAGAAGGACAACAGAAAACTCGTGGGTTGAATTGATCACAGGATCACAGGATGTTAGGGATTGGAAGGGACCCAAAGAGATCATCAAGTCCAACCCCCATGACAGTTTAATAGCTAAAGCAAAAGCCATGCACACAAGCAAAGTGAAAGGAGGAATTTAATCACCACTTCATGTTGGCAGGCAGCTGTTCAGCCATCTTCAGGAAAGCAGAGCTCCATCACAATCACTCCAAGTGTCTCTCCTCATTCTTCTTCTTCTCCCAACTGTATATGCTGAGCATGATGTCATATAATATAGAATATGCCTTTGTAGAGTTGAGGTCAGATGTCCTGGCTGTGTCTCCTCTCAACTTCTGCATGCTCAGTCTGCTTGCTGGTGTAGTCATGCGAGGAGAAGGGAAATCCTTGACACTGTGTAAACACTGCTCAGCAATAATTGAAACATCCCTGAGTTATCATCAGTGTTGCAGCACAAGCCCAAAACATAGCCCTGTACTAGTTACTATCCCACCCAAAACTAGCATAGATAGATTTACAGCTACAGAGGCATACCTGTGAAAAATCTCTTCTGGATAAAGGTCTTATTTCTATTTGGAGTAGCGCTACAGATAGGCACGCCTTGTTCTCAGTCATATTAACATGAACTTTGCTAGATAAAGGGTCAAGTAAACAAAGGTGATGTAAAACTGACTTCTGGAAAACAGCAAGAAGAAATAATAAAACACTTAGAAGTGCCTTAAAAATAAGAATTAGATGAGGAGCAGCCTACACAGATTCATTAAGAACAAATATGTCAAAGCAATTTAATTTCTCTATGAAAAATTAACAGGACTTGTGGATGAAGGGAAGCATGTCAGATATGCTGACTTTAGTAAGGCTTTTGACATTGTTGTACATGACATTTTCACAAGTAAGCCATGGAAATCAAAACTAGATGATACTGCTCTTTGGTGAGCATAACTAGTTGGAAAACCACACAGAGGATAGTTATCAGGGCCTCACTGTCAGACTGGAGAGATTTATCAAATTGGGCTCTTCAGGAGTCTGTCTTCAATTTAATATGATTCAATATTTTCATTATATTGTTGGATGATATCACAGAGAGTAAGCCTATTAAATCTACAAATGACACCAAACTGGGACAGATACAAAGACATCGGAGGACAGGATTAGAATTTGAAATGGTCTTGTCATTAGAGAAAAAACCTCACATGTAAACTAATAAAGCCAAATGCAAAACTCTATACTTAGAACAATAAGCTCAACAAATCCATAATGGGGAATATCTGAGTGAACAGCAGTATTGCCTGTGCCAGACCTATTTCTGTTTAGATTGGAAAACTGCCATTGTTTACTGCTGCTCTCTTGCACTTCAGTATCTATCCAATGAGATCACCCTGGCTTACCTCAAATATCCAGTGTTTATCTCCTCTTTGTCTTAAAGTGCTCTGGAATAAGTTCCATGATCCAGAGCTTTTCTCATGTCTTCTCTGGCTCATGTGCTATTCTTCTTTCTAAACTGCCTCTAGTTTGAAAAAGAGGAGCCTGAGGGGAGACCTCATTGCTGTCTACAACTATCTGAAGGGACATCGCAAAGAGGCTGGTGCTGGGCTCTTCTACCAGGTAATTTGAGACAGAGCAAGTGGGAATGGCCTCAAGCTGAGACTGGGGAGGTTTAGATTAGACATTAGGAAAAAGTTTTTCATGGAGAGAGTGGTCAAGGACTGGAATGAGCTGCAGGGAGAGGTGGTGGAGTCACCCACCCTGAATGTGTTTAAGGGTCATTTGGATGTGGGGCTTCGGGATATGGTTTAAGAGTAGGGTTCTAGGTTGGACTTGGTGATCCTCAGGGTCTTTTCCAACCTGGATGTTTCTGTGATTCTGTTTCTACAGGTTTTGACTCTTCTGTATTCCGTACACTGGTGTCCTCGTATAGCATAAATCCTAAAAGACTGGTTTAACCCTTGCACTCCTCCTCCTACTGCAGGTCCAGGAGTTGAGTGGATGAGCAAACAATGGAGGGCTTTGCCCTACCAAAGCCCTGAGGTCTAGGAGCTTAACACCACCAAGTCAGGTGTCTTGTGCTGCCCCTCAATGTGCCTGCATGGGTACACAAGGCACGAAATTTTTAATTCATTGGCCATCCAGTCCTGTGGATTCATATGGTCTTCAGTACCTTCAGTAGTTCAACTCTTTGTTGAAGGCATGTAATTAGAGCAGCAGTGTTGTTTTGATAGCAAGATGTGATTTTAAAGACTCCTAAGTTCCAAAGTTCCAAACAACCCACAGGTACAAACTGGATTTCCCATCAGACACCCATCAGCCCTTATCTCTAACCCACCTCTTCCACTATATGGAATCTCTTTTTGGTGTCCCACAGCAATAAGACAAGGAGCAATGGATACAAACTGGAACAGAGGAGGTTTCACCTCAACCTGAGGAGAAACTTCTTTACAGTGAAGGTGACAGAGCCCTGGAACAGGCTGCCCAGAGAGGTTGCGAAGTTTCCTTCTCTGGAGACTTTCAAAACCTGCCTGGATGCATTCCTGTGTGGGCTACCCTAGGGGACCCTCTCTTGACAGGCAGGTTGGTCTCAATGATTTCTGGAGGTCCCTTCCAACCTCTAAGGTTCTGTGATTCTGTGAGTACTTTCTTCTGTTATGTTGGTCAGTCCAAGTAGTGCCTTCAGTCCCAGGTTTGGAAAGAAAAAGCTTATCCATTCACAGAGAAGGGCTGACCAACAAAGCACTAAGGATCCAAAACTAAAAAGCAGAAAGTGAGCTGTTTCATTTTGTGATTAAAAACATTAAAAAGGTTTAGTGAGATAAAAGATAACATTTTTATCCATTATGCACTAATATCTTAAAGATGTTCTCAATCAAGAGGAAGGACTCTGTAAGGAAGCAAGGAGATGACTAGAGTTTCATGATCACACAAGAGGAAAGTTGCTCTTTCTAAGGAAGTAAAGATTAAGAGGAAATTTTATTTTGTGGCTTTCTGTCAATATTAAAATCTATTAAAAAATTAGCTCCTGAACCCACACAGCTGACCCACGGCAAGATAAATCCACTCCAAAGGCAAGTTATTATGAATCTGTAGGTCTGACTGTGTTGAAATATCACAGTAGGACTTGGGTCCTGTAGACCAGCCTTCCTATTCTGAAATGTTTTTACTGTTCCTTCTTTTTCTGGATCATTCTAAACAGTAGCTGTATAGAGTTTTGTAGAAGAAGAAAAATCTCAGTTTTGTCTGAGCAGTGCATTAATAATATCTTCTCCTCTTCACTGCTAGAGTCATCTGACAGTTTCAAAGCACTATGCAATAACTTAAGTAGATGTTACAAAGCTGTATTTAAAACAAGACTTTTCCTTTTCCTTGTATATAGTTCCTCTTCTGTCAGGGACAAAAACAAGATAAAATCAATAAAGCCAACTATGTATCCTGCAGTAGTCATTATAAAAGTGAGGATACAAATCTCACTACTGTAGTAGAATGAATATTCGCACCCTTTAATTAAAAAGGGAGCATCACATTTCTTACAAAGCTAAGAATGCCAATGCTGGCACAAGACATGACAGTCTCTGAGTCTGATCTTATTTCCTATCTTTTCTTTATACATCAACAACACTGGTCAGGCCACACCTTGAGTACTGTGTCCAGTTCTGGGCCCCTCAATTCAAGAGAGATGTTGAGGTGCTGGAACGTGTCCAGAGAAGGGTGACAAAGCTGGTGAGGGGCCTGGAACACAAACCCTATGAGGAGAGGCTGAGGGAGCTGGGCTTGTTTAGCCTGGAGAAGAGGAGGCTCAGGGCAGACCTCATTGCTGTCTACAACTACCTGAAGGGAGGTTGTAGCCAGGTGGGGGTTGGTCTCTTCTCCCAGGCAACCAGCAACAGGACAAGGGGACAGAGTCTCAAGTTGTGCCGGGGGAAGTCTAGGCTGGATGTTAGGAGGAAGTTCTTGACAGAGAGAGTGATTTGCCATTGGAATGGGCTGCCCAGGGAGGTGATGGAGTCACCATCCCTGGGGGTGTTCAGGAAAAGACTGGATGAGGCACTTAGTGCCATGGTCTAATTGACTGGATAGGGCTGGGAGATAGGTTGGACTGGATGATCTTGGAGGTCCCTTCCAATCTGTTTGATTCTATTCTATTCTAAGGCAGATTTTGTATATGTGTCAAATCACAAGGACTTGGTTGAGTGAAGATGTTAAAAGAAATTCAAAACATGTACTCCAGTTTGAGCCACGAGCTTACCCAGCTCTGGAGAACAGAACCGACTCTTACCCCTTTTCAGGAGTGAGGATGAGAATACTGCACACTGATTGGAAGTTTTAAAGAGAGATTCTATTTACAAGAGCATATACACAAAAGGCAATAAGGTAGGATAAGTATAAAATCCACCAGGCCCAAACTAGCCTTCTAGAATCCTCCACCCCTTCCACCCCTAGTCAGCCTAAGGGTTCACACCCCACCCCACCCCCCGCAGCACCCCCAGCTGTGCCTACAATGCCTCAGTAGCTCAACCTTCTGTCCACCAACTCCCCCACAAAACATAAGAGTGTACTGCTTGGAGGGGTTGAAGCAAGAAAAAGCAGGGAGGAGAAGGGGGAGAAATCAAGTCAGGCATCTTTTAAGCTGTGTTACTGGAAAAGGAATAGGATAACCACACTACAATATCCTGGGACGAGCTGGTCCATCGCCCTGGGACAAGCCATCATCTCTGGTTTTGTTTAAGAGGGACCTGGGATCTCTCAAACTACCACAGTATGTTATATTTTTTTATTTTAAATGCAGGTGGCATGCAAAAACTGTTCAAGTAAAGGCTGCAGGATTAGTGATTTTAGTAACAACATTTACAAATACTATTTTACAGCTCATAACTATGAAGACATGATTATTTGTGCTCTTCTTCTATTAACGTTTTTGCACCCTTGCAAACTAAGGCAGAGTACAACTATTTTGCCTAGCAGTAACCTCTGCTAGATAGTATAGAGCAGTAACCTCTGCTAGATAGTATATAGCACTTAACAATAAGTGCTTGAGATTTTTAGTTCAAAAATAATTTCTAAAGTTAATTCTTAGTATTTTTGTTATTTTTTTTCATCAGAAACATATGTATCTAATTTGTATGTAAAATTGCTTAAGGGAAAACCTCCCACATCAACATCTTCAGGAATAGTATTCTCACTCAGATAACTCAGCTGGAATGACAGAAATCTAACTGTATACTTCAACTAGTATGAACATGTCCATTTAAATCAGATACGAATTAGCGACTGTGTGTTCCTCCTATAAAATCAAAAATGAACCAGGTTTATTGCATTATCTAGGTGGAAACAAATTTGTTAAACATGAGGAGCTTTTAATGTTGAGGATAAAAAAAAATATATGACTACAAAGCATGTTTGTGCTAATTCTTAGTTAAATAAGATTCATTTCAACTAGAATCTACAACTCACTGTTTTGGATATAGAATTATAATACGGTTCAGGTTGGAAGGGACCTCAAAGATGATCTACTTTCACCCCCTGCCACCCACCTCCCACTAGAACAGGTTGCCTTATCCAACCTGACCTTGAGCACCTCCAGGGAGGGAGCAGCCACAACCTCCCTGGGCAACTTGTGTCTCATCACCCTCACTGTAAAGAACTTCTTCCTAATATCTAGTTTAAATCTCCCCTCTTCTACTTTAAAACCCTTACACCTCATCCTGTCATTACAAGATCTTGCCAATAGTCCCTCCCAGCCTTCAAGTAGACCCCCTTCAGGTATTGGAAGGCTACTACAAGGTCTCCTCAAAGCCTTCTCCAGGCTGCAGAGCCACAACTCTCATAGCCTGTCCTCATAGCAGAGCTGCTGCATCCCTCCGAACATCTTCGTGGCCTCCTCTGAACTCACTCCAGCAGTTCCAACTTGCTCCAACACGTCCTTCTTGTGTTGGGGTCTCCAGAAGTGCACACAGTACTCCAGGTGGGGTCTCAGGAGATCAGAGTAAAGGCACAGAATCCCCTCCCCCAATATTATTATTATTATTATTATTACTACTATTATTATTATTATTGTTATTGTTATTGTTATTATTATTATACTCCTTCATATTCTGTGAAACTGATG
>WAAF01000861.1:110299-167772 GCA_013400475.1 Tricholaema leucomelas
CACAGCCTCAAGTTGTGCCGAGGGAAGTATAGGCTGGATGTTAGGAGGAAGTTCTTCACAGAGAGTGATTTGCCATTGGAATGGGCTGCCCAGGGAGGTGGTGGAGTCACTGTCCCTGGGAGTGTTCAGGAAAAGCCTGGATGAGGCACTTAGTGCCATGGTCTAATTGACTGGATAGGGCTGGGTGATAGGTTGGACTGGATGATCTTGGAGATCTCTTCCAACCTGTTTGATTCTATTCTATTCTATTCTGTTCTATTCTCCCTGTCCAGGCAGAGTCACCTAGGGTAGTTTACACAGGAATGCATCCAGGCAGGTTTTGAAAGTGTCCAGAGAAGGAGACTCCACAACCAATCTGGGTAGCCTGTTCCATTAATGTCCCCAGTGCCACCCCTCACTGCACAGAGCAGACTGAGAGTTTGCAAACCAGACATTTCAAATGAAGCTAGCTTTGAATATTCACTCCATGAATGCACCTAACATCTTCCAGCTATGAATAGCCATCCAGGGCAGAAGACAGATTAGAGCCAGTCTTAAGTAACCTTTACCTCCCAAAATTCTACATTACATGTACATGGAGGGGGTTGGCACTAGTCATTTCATACCACAAGTCCATTCCTATTGTGCTGCACCACTTGGTAAAGTAGTTCTAGAATCCTCTATCATAATTTGGAAAACTACTTCAGGCTGTGGGATTTTGAATTCCAGCCACTGATTTCAAGACACCACAGAGATTGTTATTAGTTTAGCTCCCTTGTGCAGCTGAAGCCTCTGAGAATTGTACTGCTGATGATTTTGTTTCCAAAGACAGAGATACACAAACACATCAAGTCCTAATGCCATGTATTCATTATGTTCATGATAGAGCAGTTCATCAGAGAAGAACTTAATCTCCAGTATTTACTTTTTTTGCTGAGTAATATACTCTGCTTGTATGAGAAAAACCTCTTGTTTGGTTCCTGCTTAAAATGCAGACCCTAGTTACAAACTAGATGTTCCAGCACCTAGATTTATCTTTTAAAACATCTCACAAGAGATGTATTTTCTCTAGTCCTGTTGAAATCACATATAGAAGCAGCATAAGGCACCTTATGTGTAAATGGAAACCAAGCTAGGTGGGACAAAAATGGTCTTTTCTGTTTCAAGGAGTCAGAATATGTTGACTTCAACAAAATATAATAATTGACTTTGAATCTGTAATCAGATTAGTTCTAGGATTGGCTCTTATTAGGCAGACAGAGATATATGTTTTATAAAGCAAACTCTCCAGTGAAAGAAAAGTAACTGCAGTCTTCCCTGGCTACAAGGACTATGAAGATGATTAGGGGACTCGAGCATTGCTTCTTGAGGAGAGGATGAGCGACCTGGGGCTTTTTAGTCTGGAGAAGAGAAGACTGAGAGCAGATTTAATAAATGTTTAGAAATATCTGAGGGCTGGGGGTCAGGAGTGGGGGACAGGCTCTGCTCGTTTGCTCCCTGGGATAGGACAAGGAACAATGCAAGCTGCAGCAGAGGAGACTCCACCTCAACATAAGGGGGAACTTCTTTACTGTAGAGGTCACAGAGCACTGGAACAGGCTCCCTAGAGGAGTTGTGGAGTCTCCTTCTCTGCAGACTTTCAAGAGCATTCTTCTGTGACCTGAGCTAGATTGTATGGTCCTGCAGGGGGGCCAGACTCAATCATCTATTTGTGTCTCTTCCAAATCCTGACATCCTGTGATCCTGGCTTGCCCAAAGACACAGCAAATAATTTGTGTGAGTGAGAACAGAGACCATATTTTCTGAGCCATAAGGTTGCAAATTTAATCAAAAAGCATTGGGTTTTTCTTCCGCTATTTAAGTATAATTATTATCGTCTATGTAAAAAAAAAAAACATTTAACAAAATAACTTGGGATTAACCAGTATGGAAAAAAAGAAACTTGTAGTTAAAAGAAACTTGTAGTTAGGTTCTGAATTAATAAAAGAAAAAGTTTAATATGTACTTGGAAAACATGCAGCACAAGATCCATGTGAAATATATCCAACCGTCAAAAAATTAAGTCAATTAGCAGCAATTATAGCACTTCTTTCCCAAAACTATGTATTGTAAATCCTTTTAATCAGAGAAAGCACCAACGACATCAAGTCATTGTGTGTCTGAACAGGAAGCCTTGTATGTAAGAACACTTTGCTCCTAATTAACTTTTGGATACCACTTTCTGCAGATTACTATCAGCAGAGGTGCTGCATGGAGGAAGCTATGTATTTTAGATTCCTATTAAAAGATTAATTGTATTTTTGAGTGCTATACAGTAAAGAGAAGTAATGGTTGTTTGCTGGAGGTATACTGTAGTTAATAGTTTGGTGGATTAAACAGTCCCTGCATTAAAAGGAATTATTGTATTTGTCATAAATACCTTTGAGGATAAATTTGCTTTCAACTGCTGGAGGAATTCTTTGATACAAAACACGAAGGATTACATGGAGGTGACAGAAGAGGTAGTCTGCATCTGTCAGGTGTGCTCCTGATCACGGGCCAAAAAAACTTACAAAGTAACCCGGGGCGCATTGCATTTAGAAACCAAGCCCTGTTATCATAAATCAAAGAATCTGATGCAATTGAATGTTTTGTGTTTGGAAGGAGAAGGGAAGAGGTAATGCATTTGGAATTTGTGTTCCTGTACTAGCTGCACCTTTTCTACTGTGCTCACCAACTCCTCAGTTAGAGGGCAGCCACGCTTATAACAGTAACTGCTACTGTATTGAAAAAAGTGAAGCTGCAAAAGTTCTGGTTTTTGCACAAGCCTCAAGCCATAGCCACAAAGGGCAATTAAAGGAGGGGGGAAAAAACCCAACCAAACAAGCAAAACTAAAACCAAACAAACCAAGAAAATAACCCTGAAGGACCTACCCAGAGTGAATACTTTTCATCTGGTGCTTCAAGATTATGTAGCTTCATATGAACTATTTTTCATGGGAATATTGCAGTAATCTGTTCTAACCCCACCCACACTTTCATGTTGAATACAGACGGTAATTGTGCAAAGGCAAGGGTGGAGGGAAAATTGCTGCTGTGATTTTGGAGTAATTCAGTTTCCAGAGACTGAAAGCTTTCAATTTTAGCAAGTGTATAATCTTAGAGTAAGCCTTTTCCTGTTAAAGGTGTAGACCTGGTGTACACTGAAGGTAATGGGAACTGACATTACTGCAGAGCCAAGAAAGGAGACAGTAGATAGCACTTAGCTTTGGCTTGGCTGAGCAAAGGGAACTGCACAGGAGGACAACCATATTACAACGACTATGCACACATACTAGTATAATGCTGAGGAAAGGGAACAGGGGACATGCAAACATTGTAAGATCCCATAAGAAAGAACAAAAGTAATAGCTTTTTGTTAAAAGTCTGACTAAGGCTTGAATCACAGAGAAGAAAAATGTAAAAGACCATAATGCAAGAAAAAAAAATGTAGATACTAATAGAATTACAGAATTATAGAATCACAGAATCAGAGAATAGCTTAGTATCATATCATAGTATCATAGTATTATCAGGGTTGGAAGAGACCTCACAGATCATCAAGTCCAACCCGTTACCACAGAGCTCAAGGCTAGACCATGGCACCAAGTGCCACGTCCAATCTTGCCTTAAACAGCTCCAGGGACGGCGACTCCACCACCTCCCTGGGCAGCCCATTCCAGTGTCCAATGACTCTCTCAGTGAAGAACTTTCTCCTCACCTCGAGCCTAAACTTCCCCTGGCGCAGCCTGAGGCTGTGTCCTCTCGTTCTGGTGCTGGCCACCTGAGAAAAGAGAGCAACCTCCCCCTGGCCACAACTACCTGAGGGGTGGAAGGGTTCTTAGAGATCATCTAGTCTGACCTCCCTGCCATGGGCAGGGCCACATTTCAACTGTACTCAACTGCTCAAAGCCTCATCCAGTCTGGTCTTAACCATTTCAACACCCTCATACTGAAGAACTTCTTCCTAAGATCCAGTCTAAACCTACTGTCCCTCAGCTTAAAACAATTCCCTCTTGTCCTATCTAGAAGAGTAGAAAAATGTTATTCATCAGTTATATAAAAAATTGCTAACAGATACATGCATGAAATTATTTAACTTAATTTGCATTTGAATATCAGTGTAGCACTTCTTGTAGTGTCAGTTATCAAAATAACTGTACAGTGGTCCTCTAGATGCTCTAAGTAGATGAGACCCTCTTTGTATTAAGGTGCTTGTGATGGTTTGGGTGTTACCCACCCATCCACACTTTGGAAATCACCCAGACTAGACTCAACCGGCTCTGGAAATATGAATGAAGCTTATATTTACAGCTAGCACAATTTACAAGCAGATATTTACAGTATACACAGTTATAGACAGAAATATACAAGGGAAAAAAGTAATACAGAAACACAATTCCCCTCTCAGAAACCTGAGTCCCCAGGAGGGGCTTTCAACCCCCCCTTCACCTTCCCCCTACCCCTTCCTTCTCCCCAAGGAAGAATGGAGGTTTGGCCAGGGGAGTTAGGAAGCAAAGTGGATTAGAAAAGAGATGAAGGGTGAGGTTAGAAGAGATGCAGCTCAGCCAGCAGCCCAAGTGACAGTGGTTATCTGTGTTTTTATGTCTTGCTCCTATAGATCTCAGCAAGCCTATGAGAGAAGTAGACATCACTATTGTTCTCCTTTCACAGCTTGTAATCTAGTTCTTCTTACTAAAACATTCTAGCTAGCTTCAAACTAGCACAGTGCTACAGGACAGAGAGAAATTAAGGAGTGCAACTGGAGAGAGTATGGATTTAGAAGAGCAACACTGATCCCATGACCTTCTTCTTAAAAGTAGTCTCTCCTTATTAGACCTGAAACACTTCTTTTCATGTTTTGAGAAATCCTTCATCTCTCACAATTAAAGACTAATGTTTTTTCAGTGAAAAAGCTTAAGCTTCCCTTAAGTATGATTAGACTTGAAAAACATTAAGAAAGGTACAGTTCTCTGTATTTATTTGATGAGGCCTTAAGGTCCTTTTCACACTGAAATTACCTTGTCAAAGAAAAGAAATTATGAGGCCTAAAGAAAAAAAATGTAATAGTTTTTGATTCCTAGAATCACAGAATGCTTTAGGTTGGAAGGGGCCTCAAAGATCATCCAGTATCACCCCCTGCCATAGCAGGGTCACCTCCTGCTAGAACAAGTTGCTCAAGGCCTCATTCAACCTGGCCTTGAACACCTCCAGGGAGGGAGCAGACACAGCCTCTCTGGGCAACCTGTGCCTGTGTCTCACCACCTTCAATGTAAAGAACTTCTTCCTAAAATCTAGTGCAAACCTCCCCTCTTCTTCTTTAAACTGCTTACTCCTCATCCTGTCACTACACCTTGTAAATAGTCCCTCCCCAGCCTTCCTGTAGGCCCCCTTCAGATTCTGGAAGGTTACTCCAAGGTCTCCTTGAAGTCTTCTCCAGGCCGCAGAGCCCCAACTCTCTCAGCCTGTCCTCATAGCAGAGCTGCTCCAGCCCTCTGAGCATCTTCGTGGCCTCCTCTGGACTCACTCCAATAGTTCCATGTCCTTCTTGTGTTGGGGTCTCCAGAACTGCACACAGTATGAAGTTATTATTAATGAAGTTATAATTTAATTTTTTTTAATTTGGCTTTTTTTCCCAAAAAAAATTCTGTATCTCTGTTAGATGGAAGGATACAAGATCATGAAACTACTTTTTTTTCTTCTGAGCTTCTCCCAGGACTTTTCATATGAAGTTGGAAAAAATAAATTAAAGTATAAAAACTAGAGTTTGCCACAATGCTGTTAAAAGTCCTGCAGCTGTTTCTGTTCAAAAGACATATAAACTGCTACTATGCTCCAAGATGTAATTTATGTATTATTGTCTTGCATGGAAATTACTACAATTGTGGTTTCACAAGGTATGGGATTAATTAAAACGTATTGTTAACTATATGAAGGCCAATGGAACAAAAATCTTTAAAATTCTAATGACAAAGAAACTGAAGTGGTAACAAGGCAGTCTCATGAGCACTAAGTGTGAATAAGAGCTTGCGACTACCACCTTTAAAAGTATGAATCAATAGAACACCGATATTGAAAGATCTGATCGGGTTTATGAGCTGTTTAGAAATGAACCCAGCCTCAAGCTATGCCAGGGGAAAATTAGGCTTGAGGTGAGGAGAAAGTTCTTCACTGAGAGAGTCATTGGCTACTGGAATGGGCTGCCCAGTGAGGTGGTGGAGTTGCCGTCCCTGGAGCTGTTCAAGGCAAGATTGGATGTGGCACTTGGTGCCATGGTCTAGCCTTGAGCTCTATGGTAACGGCTTGGACTTGATGATCTGTGAGGTCTCTTCCAACCTTGGTGATACTGTGATACTGTGATACTGTGTGAACCATGTGACAGGATAAGCATTAAGTCTGTCCTCAGTCTGCTTTTCATTTATCATCTGAAAGGAAAGAAAGTCTAAGATAATCAAAAGAAAAGGGCAGAAATTATATATATGGATGTTCAAGGTCAGCCTGCCAGGGCAAGTCAGTTTATCTGACTCTTAAGCCAGTGAGTCAAATAAAGAGAAGAGAGTTTGTTAAGAATGTTATTCCTGAAACTAATTAAAGTATATTCTGAGGTTCTTTCAACTTATCCCATTACAGCCTTCAGTAAACCACCACCTAATTTTTTAATTATAAATATTTATGTAAATACTAGCTCATGGACAATTAGTGTTCTCTGTAGGAACTCACATAAAATACTGGATTTCTTTTGTAGAAAAAGATTATATAAATGTTAAGTGGCTTTGGGAATAAAAGAACTTTATCAGATGGTTTTCTGAGTCAATTCAGCAAGCCATAAAATTCTAACTAGCTAATTTTGAAAAGAGCATATCTTGGTTGTGTTTTTTAGTGGATTGAGAGTGGAGCTAGTGCAAAATTGGATTATACTGAAGACTTATTTGCAGCCTTTGAAAGTAAATAATCACATCTGTCTGCAATGCTGGGGATGCTTTCTTACAGTTTCAGTACTTAAATATATTTACCAAATTCAAGTCTTTTGTGTTCTGCCTAGTAATCACAATTCCTTCCATGTATCAGTTGGATAGATTCACAGTTCTAAGTTTAGGACATGATGTATGACAGCTTCTTCAAGAAGGAGTTGAAGCTTGATTGTGGCACTTCAAGAGGTAAAGACCACACAGAGTACACAATACACTAGTACTAATGTGAGAGTCTAAAGACTTTCACTTGTTCATCAACAAAGATAAAGATGGCATCGTCTCTCCTTAGTCAACAAAGATAAAGATTGCCTTTGTTGGTTTCCGGGACTCAGACTCAGACTCGGTGCTTGGCCTAAAGCTCAGGGATGCAAATCAACAGACAACACCTTTGAAACTCCTGCACTTCAGCCTGGCTGGAATGCCCAGGAGGCCTGTGGCTTATCTCAGCTGCCCCGAAGGGAAAAGGCCTGTGTGAAAGTCTAAATCCTCTCTCATGTTCATCAATGTGTATTCAGGGTATGGACAGGTACAGCCAGGGAGGTGCTGAGGCCCTCTCCCCGGTGGTGCCAGACCCCTGCGAATGCACGAGAATACACAGGGAGATTTCCTGGGGAGCTGCAGCCAGACAGGGGCAGAAAACTGTATAAAAGGCAGGAGGGAATGCCTGCCAAAGGGTGGCACCTCCACCTGGCATCGGGTGGCACCTCCACCTGGCTTTGAGTGGCACCTCCACCAGACCACCAGTGGCACTCTCACCGGACCACGAGTGGAACCTCTCAGCAGACCACCGGTGGCACCTCTGCAAGACCACCAAAGTCGGACTTCCACCGGACCACCAGAGCTGCACCACCACCAGAAGAACCTCTGACGGGCTCCACAGAAGATCACCCCTGGGCCACGCACCCGTCGCCCTCTCTCCCCCCACACCTGCGACTAAGGGTAATATGATCCCAGCTCTTTTCCTTCCCTGCTTCTCCTTCTCTCTTCTTCTCCATCGTTCCCTTTATCTATTACTCTCTCTCTCTCTCTCTCCCCCTTGCCCCTGTCTCCCTCTGTTTTGTCCAACCTTATCCTTTAATAAATAGTTTCGTGGTGAGATATGGTCTCGTTTGCACCTTAATTTCACAACATGGAAATCCATAAGAACAGGTCTTCCTCCCCGGGACGGAGATACTGTTAATCTCTGTCCTCTGGACCTTGACAACTAACTAGAAGTTTGTCCCTGGATTGGGGGAAGGAGTAGACTGGTGAAGATAGAAAGTGGACGTTGTGTACCCCTGGCTATGGGAATATTAAGGGTGGTAACTTAGTAGACTTAAAGATCTAAATGCAACTATATAGATTCTGCTACTCAAAGTGAATGCAACTAAATGTGCAGAAGATTCTTGTGTATCAAGAGTGCCAAGAACACAAGTGTTTAACTTACACATTTTCACAGCTTTTCATCTCCAGTTGACCAGTTAGAACTAATCCACATCTATAAATACCAGAACTCAAGTTGACCAATGAGGTATAAAATGATATAAAGTATGAGGTAATTCTCAAGGAAAAAAAATATATATTGAAGTATATTTAAAACCAGCACCCCCTTTACAAGTAAGTCTGAAGGAGAAAATCCAAACAAGCTGCTAATTTGTCTCTTGCAAAATAATGCAATGCTATGAATGGTAGCAGCAATGAAAAAAAAAGACATATGAATGCAGTTGTAAGAACAGCTTATGTTTATGTATTTTGTATATAACTATAAAAAATAGCATCAATGAAATAAGATTATTGCAGAATTCCTTAAAATATATTCTTTTTTGTCCAGTGAAGATTTTTTTACAGAGGTGCCTTATGGTTCTTTGTCCCTTGTTGGGAGCTAAATGCTCACCCAAGCTACTCTCTCACTTCCCTTCTTAGATGGACAGGGAAGAGGGAAAAAAAAAAAGAAAAAAAGGCCAGTTATAGGATAGAAGCAATTTAATAATGCCAAACACAAGCAAAAATCATGCATGGAAGCAAAAGCAGACAGAGATGTTATTCTCTACTTCCCATCAGCAGATGATGTTCCGTCACTCCCAGGAAGCAGGGTTCTACACATAGCAGTTGCTCTGGAGGACAGGCGTGGAAGCAAAAGCAGAGGTATTATTACAGGATCACAAAGGACCCAAACAGATGATAGAGTCCAACACCCCTGCCAGAGCAGGATCATACAATCTAGCTCAGGTCACAGAGGAATGCATCCAGGTAGGCCTCAAAAGTCTGCAGAGAAGGAGACTCCACAGCCTCTCTGGGGAGCCTGTGCCAGTGCTCTGTAATGCTTACAGTAAAGAAGTTCCCCCTTGTATTGAGCTGGAGCCACTTGTGCTGCAGCTTGCATTCATTGCTCCTTGTCCTATCCCAGGAAATAAGTTAGCAGAGTCTGTCCCCCCACTCCTGATCCCCAGGCCTCAGGTACTTATAAACATTTATTATATACCCATTGATTAAATCCGCTCTCAGTCTTCTCTTCTCCCTCTTCCTCTCCTCATCAGGCAGTGCTCCAGTTCCATAATCATCCCAGTAGCCCTCCAGCAGATAATGTTCAGTCACTCCCAGTAAGCAGAGTTTCTACACATAGCAATTGCTCTGGAGGTGCTGTGGATGAATATCCCCATGCTTCCTTCTTTCACTTAGTATGTATATATGAGCTGATGTCATATGGCATGGAATACTCCTTTACTCACTTTGGGTCAGCTGGCCCAACTGTGTCCCCTCCCAAGACTTTGTCCACCCCTCAGCATACTCTTGGGTTGGGGAAATGTTGGAAAAGCACAGCCTGGGTGCTCCTTCTGCAGTAGCCAAAACACCGGTGTGTTAGCAACACCAAGCTACAGCACTGCAAAGCACAGCACTAGAAAGATGCTCTGAGGAGAATTAACTCCAGCTCAGCCAAACCCAGTACAGACTGTCTTTTTCCAAGTATTAGGAAAAAATTCTTTTATACCAAAAAACAGAGAAGCTAAAAGCCTGTGTTGCTGGCATATAATTTGAAAAGGGGCTGACAAGACCCAAAGGATTTCTAATAACCTGCCACAGAAAACACCACAATAGAACAGGAGGATTTTTTTTGAAATACATATATTTTCTGAATTCTTTTACACTGTTGCCTGTGCTGCTTTATTTCATATTCCTGATACATATTCCGATAGCACATATTACATAGGCAGTGGCAAAAATTGAAGACAGCACTTATTTAGTAGCAACTATTCATTTTTTTTGGCTTAGCCATACATTGTTTAAAGCATATTTCCCAGCATATTGACATCATTTATTTGAAGCTAGAGTCATTTACCAGTATCATCAGCCTGGGGTTTAATTTTTCCAGATTGGAGTCACCCCGATGCTAATGGGTGTGTGTCAGAGACTGAGATAAACAATATGTCCCAATATCTCAGAAAATACTTTGTTTTGAGATAAATTTCTGAGAAATGCTAAGCAGGAATCCTGCTTACACTCATCATCCCAAAAATCCCCTCCTGCGTGAGCTCAGACCCCCATGAGCTCCCTAATATGCAATGACTGGACAAGAAACCATGCATGCTTCCATGGGACCACCTGCCTGACTGCTCAGCTTGCATAGACTGAAAGACCACCATTCTGGATCACCACACCTGGAACCGAGCTCCTGTCACCTAGCGCATATAAGAGGTGAAGGCTTTCTTTGGTAAAAGATGATGCTGATTCCAATCCAATCACAGTCCAGCAGCTCCTGGTTTACTGACAGTGGCAATTATTTTGGAGAAACCAGCCGGACAACCTTGGAAACCCCCTACCACCCTGAGCACATCCAACACTACTGAACAGTGGGCCTGGAGTGCCTACTCCAGGAGTGTGCAGTTCTGGAGCCCCCAACACAAGAAGGACATGGAACTGCTGGAGCGGGTCCAGAGGAGAGCCACAAAGATAATCAGAGGGCTGGAGCACCTCTGCTATGAGGACAGGCTGAGAGAGTTGGGGCTCTTCAGCCTGGAGAAGAGAAGGCTTCGAGGAGACCTTAGAGTGGCTTTCCAGTATCTGAANATGTGGCAGAAAGGAAGAGAGGAAGACAGAAGGAAGGAAGAGAGGAAGAGAGGAAGAGAGGAAGAGAGGAGGGAAGGAAGGAAGGAAGGAAGGAGGAAGGGGGGGAATAGGGGAGGGAGGAAGGAACTCCAACACTTGCTATTTTCACAATAAGCCGTTCAATTATTAGACTCGAAGGGATAATTTCCTTAACAACACCTACCTGCAATTTGTTGCAAAGATATAAATAATTGAGATGACAATGAAATATTTCACTTCTAGACAAATTAAAAGTTTTATCTGTGTCAAAACCTATATTACCTCCCATCTTTATGTTCCCAGGAGAAAAATGAGAGAAAATCATTTTGGGTTGGTCCAGAATTGATTTTTTCCACAATTTTTCAGGTCAGCCAATGAAGTGAAAAATCAATTCTTCACACAGCTTTAACTCAAGCCCTTCTTGAATATAAAATTATTACTTTCCTCTTGAGTATTTTCCATGACATTCCTCACCACATGAATTAATTTATCTTAATTTGGCATAGACTAATTAATTTATACTCTTAATACTTTTGTAAAAGAACTAGAATTGCTGTTTTGATTCTACATTAAAGAAGTTGAGGTATAGTCAAATATGACAGTAAAAATTACACTTTTGGCTGCTCCCCACAACTGCAACTTATTTCAGAAGAGTATTTATTTGTTGCATAAAATTCAGAGCTCAAAGTACAGACTACATAAATGGTCAAAGCACAGTTTCTACAGCCGTCAACTTCTTCTGTGTTTCCATGGTGCCTTTGTGAACAAGATTTCAGGGTTTCAGACTGGACACCAGAGAGAGGAATACAATTACTTGTTAGCTGTGAAAAGTGTGCTTTAAAAGACCCTCACGCTGGAACAAGTGCAGAAGTACAACAGATTAGAAATATTTAACAATGATAAAAGAAGATATTTTCTTCTAAAAGTAAAATGTTTATATAGCATCTGATTATTCCATGTTCAAATAGGCTACTATTGTAGGACTACACTATGTTGCTATAAGTCATCAAAAGCTGCTGCCAGAAATAAGACTGCACAATGGGGAATATAGAATGGGACCATGCATCTTTAGATCTTGAAGACTTCAATGATAATGATCAAGAGCATGGTTGAAAACCTACCTGCACCCAGATATGACTGTGATATTCCCTGGCAGTAATGTAGATTCAATGAAATGACAAAAAAGGCTTATATAGTTGTGGTCAATGGGATGGAGTCCAGTTGGAGGCCTGTAACTAGTGGGGTGCCACAAGGGTCAGCACTGGGACCAGTTCTGTTCAATATATTTGTCAGTTACCTGGATGAGAGCACAGAGGGCACTGTCAGCAAGTTTGCTGATGACACCACACTGGATGGAGTGGCTGTCACACCAGAAGCTGTGCTGCCAGTCAGACAGATTTGGACAGACTGGAGGGTTGGGCAAGGAGAAATTGAATGAAATTCAACAAGGGCAAGTGTAGTTTAAAGCCAGGCTGGATGAGGCCTTGAGCAGCCTGCTCTAGTGGGAGGTGTCCCTGCCTATGGCAGGGGGTTGGAGCTGGATGATCCTTGAGGTCCCTTCCAACCTAAATCATTCTATGATTCTATGATTCTATGATCAGAGGACTTGAGCACCTTTGTTATGAAGACAGACTGATAGAGTTGGAATTGTGCAGCCTGGAGAAGAGAAGGCTCTGGAAGCAGGATTTTTAAGGCAACAAGGAAGATGTAATCTCTCGTCTTAGGCCTGCAGATTTAGGCTCTACTCTTAGAGCAGCACTCCAGTATTTGAAAGGGGCCTGCAAGATATCAGGAGATAGATTTTTCAGAAGACATGAAGTGATAGGATGAGTGGTTGTGGCTTCAAACTCAAAGAAGCTTGATTTAGATTAGAGAGGAAGAAATTTATCCCCACGAGGATGCTGAAGCATTGGAACAGGTTGCCCAAAGAAGTTGTAGAGGCTCAAAGATTGAAAGTGTTCAAAGACAGTTTGGATGAGGTCTCGAGCAAACCTCGTCTAGTAGATGTCCCTACCCATGGCAGGGGAATTAGAAACAGATCTTTAAGGTCCTTTCCAATGCAACCCATCTGATGATCTTATGATTTTAAAATCAAAATCATAGAATCATAGAATCAAACAGGTTGGAAGAGACCTCCAAGATCATCCAGTCCATTCTATCACCCAGCCCTATCCAATCAACTAGACCATGGCACTGAGTGCCTCTTCCAGTCTTTTCCTTGAACACCTGGTAAGATGGCCCTGTTTATGCAAAAAGTAATGAGAAGGAGAACGAAAGATTTCTGAGTTGCAAAACAAAAATCTAAGACTTACATTGCTAAAAGCCTACTTTAAGACATTTGGATATGACATGATGATGTGTTGTGAAAACTCAAGTATCAAACTGAAGCCTGGTTATGTGGAACATGAAGCAACCAGAAATAGGTTTGTTGGATACAAGTTACTGCTGGTCAAATTCAGTTGGAAAATACATATGATTTCCATTTAGGCAGGATGATCAAAGGAATAACTTCATGGTGACTGATGACCATCTTAGAGATTAAATTCATTGTCTTACTAAAATACATCTTTGGGTGTAAATTATTTGACCTGCAATGGGTGAAAGGGCTGGGAAGAGTTTGTAATCATTCTCTCAGCTGCAGAATTAATATATTGAGATCCTTCTGGATGAGGCATTTAGTGCCATGGTCTAGATGACTGGATAGGGCTGGGTGACAGGTTGGACTGGATGATCTTGGAGGTCTCTTCCAACCTGGTTGGTTCTATGATTCTATGATTCTGTTCCCCCTTCATGGATCCTTTCAAGAAAAGAATTGTTTGATAGCCTTTAGTATAATTATAAGTTGGTGGTCTTGCACTGAAACAACTAAACTTCAATTCCAGGCCTAAAGTCTTCTGCTAGGTAATTTTTTAATTTGGAAATTTATTTTCCTCTTCATTATCTCTGACTACTTCCATGGTACTGCAATGTATTATGGCTAGAGGTACCACACCATTGCCATATAGGCAACATTCATGTATCATTGTATCACATCACTAAAGTGAAACTAAATTTTGTGATGTGTCTCCCTGAACATCTTCCTTAAGTCTCATTACACAGAAAAGTAAAGTGGTTTTCACATCTGAGGTGTGATTAAACCCACACTCATGTGCTGATTGAGGTTTAGACTCTCTTATTGGGAGAAAATATAAACTTCAGAGCTAGCAGTCTAGTGCTACAGTACACCACTCTGTGAGATTATTACATTTAATCCTTCCTTCAGACTCACTCCAGGAGTGATTTCAATTAATTTTTTTCAAAATTTATCACTTTTGGGCATGTAGGCATAAATGATTCAAAGGCACTTATACATACACTGAGCAGAACGTATTGAGGGATACATATTATTGTATATTATAGGGCTCTGCAGTGGGACCTCGACCTCCTGGACAAACGTGCAGAGTCCAAGGGGATGGCGTTCAATAAGTCCAAGTGCCGGCGGCTGCACTTTGGCCACAACAACCCCATGCAGAGATACAGGCTGGGGTCGGAGTGGCTGGAGAGCAGCCAAACAGAAAGGGATCTGGGGGTGCTGATCGATACCCGCCTGAACATGAGCCAGCAGTGTGCCCAGGTGGCCAAGAGAGCCAATGGCATCCTGGCCTGCATCAGGAATGGTGTGGCCAGCAGGAGCAGGGAGGTCATTCTGCCCCTGTACTCTGCACTGGTTAGACCACACCTTGAGTGCTGTGTCCAGTTCTGGGCCCCCCAGTTTAAGAGGGACGTTGAGATGCTTGAACGTGTCCAGAGAAGGGCAACAAGGCTGGTGAGAGGCCTCGAGCACAAGCCCTACGAGGAGAGGCTGAGGGAGCTGGGATTGTTTAGCCTGGAGAAGAGGAGGCTCAGGGGTGACCTTATTGCTGTCTACAACTACCTGAGGGGTGGTTGTGGCCAGGAGGAGGTTGCTCTCTTCTCTCAGGCGGCCAGCACCAGAACAAGAGGACACAGCCTCAGGCTGCACCAGGGGAAATTTAGGCTTGAGGTGAGGAGAAAGTTCTTCACTGAGAGAGTCATTGGCTACTGGAATGGGCTGCCCAGGGAGGTGGTGGAGTCGCCGTCCCTGGAGCTGTTCAAGGCAGGATTGGACGTGGCACTTGGTGCCATGGTCTAGCCTTGAGCTCTGTGGTACCGGGTTGGACTTGATGATCTATGAGGTCTCTTCCAACCTTGGTAATACTGTGATACTGTGATACTCTTATAGCATTTCAGAGCTTTTTCATAAATGTACTTAGTAGGAGCTTCTGTTATTCAAAACACTTCTCCTCTGCAGTAAATGTCCTTGGTATTAATTTTAAAATAAAATCTGCTTTTCTATGCAAATTTTCAAAATATTTGTTAGCCATCAGAACTGCCCTTTTCTTTGGCATGCTGGTACAGCTGTTTCATACAGGAAACATAATGGCATTTATCTTACAAATGATTTGCAGAACTCTTCCTGTCCACTTCAGTAGAACGAGATGCTGTTGATTCTAACACTTTTTCAGGAGACACGATTAAGTCTGTGCATGGAATTCATCATTGCTTCATTTTCTCAATTATTTTCATGGGAAGTGTGCATTTACACTAAATAAATATGTTGGTGGTGAGAAGACAAACAAGTAAAACAGCATAAGCATCTTAGAGATAACATTAGATAACATTAGCTTACAATAACTGTGTTTGCTCTGTCTACAAGAACCTATCAGACATCTTTGTGCCTTGAAGAATTTAGAATCATAGAATCATAGAATCAGTCAGGGTTGGAAAGGACCACAAGGATCATCTAGTTCCAACCTCCCTGCCATGAGCAGGGACACCTCACACTAGATCAGACTGTCTAGAGCCTCATCCCATCTGGCCTTAAACAGCTCTAGGGATGGGGCTTCCACAACCTCCCTGGGCAACCTGTTCCAGGATCTCACCACCCTCATGGTGAAGAACTTCTTCCTAACATCCAGTCTGAATCTATCCATTTCTAGCTTTGTTCCATTCCCCCTAGATCTATCACTACCTGACATCCTAAAAAGTCCCTCCCCAGGTTTCTTGTAGGCCTCCTTTAGATACGGAAAGATCACAATATGGCCACCTCAAAGCCTTCTCCTTTTCAGACTGAACAGCCTCAACTCCCTCAGTCTCTCCTCACAGGAGAAGTGCTCCTGCAAGAATCCACTCATCAAGAAATTTGCTTCTGAATGTGTATCTACACCTGAAAGTATTGCTTCTGTATTTAGAGACAAGCCTGTTTAGAGGTACAATTTAATGTATTTCATGGTTTAAATTACTTCAAGGAATGTGTTAAGCTACCTTTTCTTTGGTTGCTTTTTGTGTCTGCCAAATGGGAAAAGCAGAAAAGAAACTAACTAATCATTAAGTGCAATGAGTAAACAGCTTCTGCAGACTACATAAGTTAACTGTTTTATCAGGACAAGGCAAAAGATCATCAGATTGGTAGAAAATGTATATTCTTTCCAAAATATATTTGTGCATCTCTGGACGTAGCCAAAGGCTCAGTTGTTAGCAAGCTGTCAGAATTAAACATTATATTGTAGTCATCATCTGCTGGATTCTGCAACTCTTCCTCATACAGAATAGCACTTACTCAATGGATAACCAACCCACTTCAATAAGACTGCTTATTAAGTAAACTATCATTCAGACTGAGTAGGAGTGGTGGAGTGGATTAGCATAGTAAGCATTTCATTTGAATTACTTGCTGTAATTCATTCTTTTTATGCTTTTGTTCTGATTTATTTTCATCATTATAAACTCAGGGAGAACACAGAGCCTTTCTTAAATTGTGCTGTATGGCTTTCTTTCAAATAAACTGTTTTAAAGATGACTTCAGATGTCATCTTCTCCTTCATCTCAAAATGTATGAGCCATAAACCACTATGCATGAGCTGACTAGGTAAAGCTGACTTCTTGGGGACACTTTCTTCACTCCCTCCACCAGGGAGCAGGGCAGGATAGTGGCTTCAGATATTTAAGTGGTTCCTTCCTAGTGCTGCCAGAAGAGTCACAGAAAATTAGTCTGAATTTGTCTATCAACCCACCCTGAAAGTCAGTCACCAGAACACCCTGAAATAGAAGAAATAGCAGAAACAATGGAATTTAAAGTGTCTTATACAAAGTTTATGAGGTAAAAGAAATTGTCACTTTCCTCTCTTGACTAGAAACTTCTGCACTATTCAATTCAATACATCATTCTACTTATTTTTTTGCAGAAGACTGATGATATTGCTGCTCTAGCTTTTAGTCTGCACAGGTTTTTGTTTTTATTTTCATTAATTTGATCTTGGCTGCCATTATGGAGAAAAAGGGGGAAAAAATTATATAGATTTATTTGAACAATGAATAGCACAAGGGAATACTGGCCCATAACTTGAGCTTGTTAGAATGACAGCAATGAAGATGATTCCCAAAAGAAGGTCTACTTGGCAACTTTCAGGTCTAAGACAATAAATTCTTCTGCCTTCTTTGGAAATAGAAATCATAGGGAAAATGGGTGGTGCAACTGCTGCACATTTTTTTATATATAGCTGAGAATTTTCCTGGAACAAGTCCAGAAAAAAATTTCATGGCCTGATCATTAATTATATAAAATAAGCTGGTGCATAAAATACATACTTTTTGATCTTACTTAATCACATTCTAAACCATCTGAAAATTAAACTTAATTTTTTTTTATCTTTATATTTTTTAAGCATTTGGATTAAAAAAGACTTTCATATTTTTAATCCTTTTTTTTTTTTTTTCAACTAGACATTCAAAATAAGGTATCTGAGGCTCTATTACTTTGCTCATTTAGGCTATTTATCTACTCATTATGTCCCTACTTCCACAATTTACGTCAAAAATAACTTGAAGAAAACCAAGACTCAGAACAAAAGTATTTAAAATTGAATCATGAGGAAGCTTTGCATGCATAAAGGATGAAAATTCTACAATCTTAACTTTTAAATAAAAATAATTAAGAAGTGAACTTTAACATTAGAAGGTGGTTTAAATTTTTTTGGGGGGGGGGAAGGTGATTTCTAAGAACTTGTGGGCAAGTGCTTTTCGTTAGCATTAGCATTTGTTAGTTTCATAAACATTTTAAACTTACAATTTTCAAATAAATTGAAAGTTTAAACCTGTATGAAGCAGAATTTTTTTTTTCAGGTCATATTTGCAAAATATCTGAGGTTTAAAGCCCCACAGTGTATTAACATCCAAGAGGTGCTTTGTTTTGTCACAAGTTGTAAGACTTATATGAGAGCCCTGTGTTAACTCTCTTGTGCTTCTGTGCACTGAAGCTAAACAAATTAGGTATTTCACAGAGTAGATTAGTACAGCCCTTGATTTTAATATCTTTGTATATAAATGCTAATACTGGAACTCTTGAATAAGGTAAGCTAGGAGGAGAAATAAATTTTAAAGAGGAAAACAGTTGTTGCTGCAACCCAACAGACAAACCCCTCTACAATTTCAGTATGTTAATTTACCCTTTTTTTTTCTGATAAGGAAAATAATTCAGATGCTTTATCACAAAAATAATTTAAGTTGATCAATCCAATATAAAAAGTGGGAAAAAAATACAAATCGACTCAACCAATCTTCATGCATTTATATGGCTCCATAAATGTGCCTGGTCCTTCATAAAGCATTGAGAATAGGTCCTTGCTTCAGGAAGTTCATAGTTAATGATAATAGTTTACATATCCACTTCAAAGATCAATGGTGCCAGGTCCAGCTGGAGAGCTGTAACTTGTGGAATCCCCCAGGCATCAGTGCTGGGTCTGTTGCTGTTCAACATCTTCATCAATGACATTGATGAGGGCACAGAGAGTTTGCTTAGCAAGTTTGCTGACGACACCAAGCTGGGAAGCTTGGCTGATACAGCTGAAGGCTGTGTGGACATCCAGTGAGACCTGGACAGACTGGAGAGATGGGCACAAATGAGCTTCAACAAGGACAAGTGCAGAGTCCTGCATCTGGGGAGGAACAATAAACTGCATCGGTACAGGTTGGGAGGTGATCTGCTGGAGAACAGCCCTGTGGAGAGCGACCTAGGAGTGCTGGCCAAGAAGGCCAATGGGATCCTGGGGTGTATTAATAAGAGTATGTCCAGCAGATCAAGGGAAGTTCTCTTCCACCTCTACTCTGCCTTGGTGAGACCTCTTCTTGAGTACAGCATTCAGTTTTGGGCTCCTCAGTTTAAGAGACAGGGATTTGCTGGAGAAAGTCCAGCAGAGGGCTGCAAGGATGATCAGGGGACTGGAACACTGCCTGATGTGGAGAGGCTGAGGGACTTTGGGCTTTTTTAGTCTGGAGAAGACTGAGAGGGGATTTAATAAATGTTTATAAATATCTGAGGGCTAGGGGTCAAGAGGGGGAGGACAGGCTCTGCTCACTTGCTCCTTGGGATAGGACAAGGAACAATGGATATAAGCTGCAGCACATGAGGTTCCACCTCAACAGAAAGG
Organism: Tricholaema leucomelas; assembly: GCA_013400475.1. Taxonomy (NCBI): domain Eukaryota; kingdom Metazoa; phylum Chordata; class Aves; order Piciformes; family Lybiidae; genus Tricholaema lacrymosa; species Tricholaema leucomelas. The sequence continues at coordinate 129,813 of WAAF01000861.1, forward strand.
GGAACTTCCTTATTGTAAGGGTCACAGAGCACTGGAACAGCTCCCCAGAGAGATTGTGGATTCTCCTTCCCTGGAAACTTTCAAGGCCTGTCTGGATGCATTCTTCTGTGGCCTGAGTTAGATTGCATGGTCCTGCTCTGGCAGAGGGGTTGGACTTGATGATGTCTTTGGATTCCTTCCAATCCCTGACATCCTGCAATCCTGTAATAATATCTCTGCTTAGCTTAGATATTAATAAAAATTATTTCACTGAAAGAACTGTAAAGCACTGGAACAGGTTGCCTAGGGAAGTGGATGAGTGGTTGTCCATGGAGGAATTTTAAAGATGTGTAGACGTGGCACTTAGGGACATGGTTTAGTGGGGGACTTGACAGAGTTACATTGACAGTTTGACTCAGCAGTGTTGTTAACAGTTGGACGCAATGAGCTGGAAAGGGTTTTCCAATCTACGCAATTCTATGATTCCACGAAAAGTGTGAAATATGACACGCAACATATTTTTGTTACTGTACTCCTTTCTCCTGTTGGAAATTAAAAGAATTTGTCTCGTGCCTTTTCAGTTGGTCAACAAAATAACTTTAAGCCACTGCCTTTTATCCCAGGTCTTCACAATAGGATTTGAATAAGAACTTGATTAAATATGGGGGGTAGGAAGTAGACAATCTTTGAGGTCACTTCCAACATAAACCATTTTATGATTCTATGTAATTTGCTGTTATATCAGAAATCATTAAGTATCTAGAGAAGTTGAGAGATGGTAAAATAGGGTAAAATAGCAGTAAGGCATATAGACAGCAAGATTCTGCTGACAGAGAAATTACTGGATTGAATGGTGACATACCAAAGTCCAGGCTTCTGGTTTAGCTGCTCATCTATTCTGCAAATGATTTGGTAAAAATATTGGTTTGTTACTGAAACAGTTGATGATACAAATTGACAAAACATTATCTGCACAAAATATGATCTCTTTCTTAGTCTAGCGCTCGACCAATCAGTTCCCCTGCGTGGCAAACCCAGAAGATTGATAAGTAATGGAAAAAAGATGAAAATCAAATGCTCACAGAGCATGAATGTCACTTTTAGAGCCTATCAAGAATATGTTCTTGTAATGGAGGGGTATTAATTGATTGCAAAATAGGATTTTTTCAAAATTAGTATTGTTTATTAATTTTGGTATTCAAAATTCTCTCCATCCCCCCGACCACTATTTTTAATAATAATTAGGTTCTTTTGCAACGGTCATGGAAATATTATACAAATGAGAGCACAGGATCTAGAATGTTTAAGAAATAATTAGCAATAATACAACATTTAAACTCAATGGAACTGGAAGTTCTTGCAGTCAATATACCACTTGTCCACTAGATAGACTCAGAAAGCACCTTTCTGCTTATGGCAGAAGGCTAGGGTTCAATTAGATTCAATTACAGAGTTTTGCTAAAGGTTTTGCTAAAGAGGCTTTGAGTATTGTGCTAGTTTGAACCTAGCTAGAATGTTTTGGTGAGAAGAATTAGATCATAGGCTGAGAAATTAAAACAATGGTAAGGTCTACTTCCCTCACAGTCTTGCTGAGATGGGTAAAGAAGAAAGGCAAAACAAAGATAAAGTCACTTGCTTGCTCTCTTCGCTGGGAGCTTTGCCTGCTGGGGAGAGCTTGGGCTGCTTTCTAACCTCACCCTCCATTTGCTTTCGGCTGATTCACCTTTGCTTCTTAATCCCCCTGGCTGAACCTCCATTCTTCCTTGGGACTGGGGTAAGGTTGAGAGGGGTAGGGGGAAGGTGAGGGGGTGGTTGAGAGCCCCTCCTGGGGACTCAGGTTTCTGGGAGGGTTGTTGTGTTTCTGTATTACCTTTTACCTTGTATATTTCTGTCTATAACTGTATATACTGTAAGTGTCTGCTTGTATATTGTTCTAGCTGTAAATAATAAGCTTCATTCGTATTTCCAGAGCTGGCTGAGTCTAGTCTGGGTGATTTCTAAAGTGGAGGGGACACACACACACCCAAACCACCACAAATACATACTCATGGAAGCATCTTACCATGCTTAGCCTGATATTCTGCAGAAGCCTGAGGAGTGCTGCTGTGCACTAAGACTATTTCAGAATTGCAATGAATCAGGTGCTCATGCTTGCATGGGAAGTCTACCTGTATGAGTGATTCTCTAAGAATGGCACCAATGTTTTGCATTTGCCATGATGCAGAGAGGTTCCTTGGCCTAGGTTTTTCCCAAAGACATATTTTCTCCCTCTGTCTAGCTTTCTCTTTTCTTCTTTCTCTTTCTATGTTTGTTTCTGATGGACAAAAGAAAAAAAATGTATTTCCAGGCAACTTGCTATATTTACAATCAAGTGACATGGCAGCCAGACCATTACTTATCAACTCTCCATTAAACTTTAATAGATTAATCATCAATTATTGAGAGATTAATGTTCAGATCCAGCTGTGCTGTCCCAGTTCAGTTCACAAGTGCCAACAAAGATACTTTATGGCCTATGCTGTTGAGCATTCAGATTCTCAATCAGCTCTTACTCTCACATCTCAGTTTTTTGAAGCAGAAAGAAAAGTGATGGTGTTTTAGATTGAGTATGCAAACAGAATGAGAGAGAAACAGAAATCTGAGGTCAAGAATATTTTTCCAGTGCTTAGGAATATTCTGATACTTCAGCTTTGTGACTAAACATTTTCCCTCACAAACATTAAAACACTTGAAGATCAGCTTCTTTAACTAGAAAGATAATGTTAACCTGAAATGTGTTATCTACAGGTCTTATAACATGAAAAAAAATAGTATCTACCAGACAGTGTTAAAAAAAAAAAGTGACAGTGACTTATTAGTACACTATAAAATAAAACTTTCATTCTAAACATAACTGAGCTTTCCATCTAAAGCCAAACCAACTGCTGTAAGATTTGGTGTGTGTTTAAAAATCCCTGAAACACAAGAAGGGGTGCTAATAAGTGCAGCAGATGATTCAGAAATGGACTGAGATTTTCCCCATTAAGAATGAAAACTGAAATTCTGCAATGTGTGTATATATGTATATATATATATATCATCATAGAATCATATATATATATATAGAGAGAGAGAGAGAGTCAGCTGTAGATAGTGAAGCACAGATCAAGAGATAAAGAGACTTAAACTAAAGGAATTGGTGCTTACATCTTACTTTGGAGATCACCATGCATATGCCATAAAGAGAGGGTCTGTCAAGCAATCTTTCCCTACCCCTAGCCTTGCCAATATCAGTCTACCTGTCAATTTACCTACTTATTATTATGCTGTTCAAGGTTGAAAATAAATACCAAGGCAGTGTTTCTCAGTCAGTCTTCATTGCCACAAAGAATAAACAATGAACAGAGAAACTTCATCACTAGTTCATTACAATCACTTGTGAACAATTTAGAAGCATAAGCAGGCTTTGGGAGCAGGTAGGTAATTACTGAGATAAAAAATATATAAATCAGGGTACTGAAACTGTCATCTGCAAGTCGTATAGGGCAAAGTGAAAATATATATTGATATATAAGGAAGGGAGCCAACATACAATGATAAGTGTATTACCAAGTAATTTTGTTAGCTGATTGCTTTCTTTGATGAACACAGCCTGAGAGATATCAGAAGGAAATAATTTTGACTTTGACTTTCACAGAACACTCAAGTACATGGCAGAGGAGATTGGAAAAGAAAACCAGTTCTGTAAATACAAGCCACATATGCACTGACTGTGACTGGTGTGTGAGGTTCTAAGCATGATTTATATTCATTTCATCATCAACAGGAAAACACCAGTCATGGAAATGAAACCTCTTTAACCAATAGTCCTCTAAAATCATCATTGTTGCTATATCTAGAAGTTAGCTTCAATCTCTTGTGGTAGTGATCACAGCCACGTGAGAGACTGTTTAGAAAAAAATCTGCTGTCCAGACCATCATGTCCAGACTCCATGAGCTGCAGTGCTCTAACAGAAACACTTGGGTAGAGTGTGGGTGCCAATATATTCTTGGTCGGAAAAGTGTTTCACATGTTAAAGCTGCACACTAAAATCCAAGGTCTACCTCCCTGGAAAAGGCAAAATATTTACTCAATGGGGATAATAATTGGTACATAATTACTTAATTATGGTTCAAATTACTAGTTCACTCTATTTTCCAATTGGACAGAAGAAGGTTCCACTAAGGCCATTAGTGAAAACACTGGGATGGTGTCAGGGGGTGGCAAATAATTTGCTATCACTGCAAAAAACATTCTGATAAATAATAGATTGATGGATTGCTTAGAGGCCAAGAAAGGATCTGGAGTCAAGGGCTTAAATATAGGAGGAGTCTGGTAACCATGTCTTTAGGACTTGGACTCTAGTAAATAAACTCTTTCTCTCCTCTTACCTCGGAGCTTGTGAGAAGAACGATTTCATGTCTCTGACTGACATTATGTATGGTGATATGTAAAATCTGGGTTGTACACAGCTCTTGTTCTGCTCCCAACTACAACTCCCAGAAGACACGAGATTTCAGAGTGATCTTACCTAGGCTTTGCACACTGTCTCACTAGTGACTAATACAATGCAGTAGTGAGGAGAACTGATTGACATACCAGTGACAGCCACTAGACAGTGGAGCATGGGCACATTCACCTTCTGTAGATGTAAGTAAATTGTGAGTGTGTTTGTTACAACGTGATCAATCACACGTGTCTCTTTAAACTAAAATACTGTGGAAGAGCGTGTGTGGACTTCACTTACATCACAGCCCTTTAATGGGTACTACAAGGGAAAATGAATAATGTTGCCTTCTATTCATTTGGCAGTGTATTGTGAGACTAATACAATCTGTATCAATTCCAGTAGGAAACAAATGTATAAAAGGACATACATTAAGGCAGTCTAGGTGGTTTGCATTTCTGACTATCCTGATGTTTTGAACTGTTACTGTAAGATGAGTACAAAAGCGTAGTGGACAAAGGGAAAAAAATGCTAACACTAACATTACTAACATTTAATAGAGATGGCCTCTGTCCCCATTTTCTTTCTACTGGTAAAACAGTAGAATAAAGCTGAACAGTCTTTCAGGGTGAAGAAGACAGATGTTTTATGCCTGTTGCAAAATATTTTTTGTAGTTTTGAAATAATTCTTCTCTTTCAAACATTCACTCACAACAACATTTCTGGCTAGAAATCATTTGGTACATGTATTTGACATAAATTTGCCAGCAAGCCAAATACAGAAGACAGTATAAGTCTGTAGTTATACCACCTTGGGCTTTGATCTTGTCAGATCTCATAAACTAAGCAAGATTGGGCCTGCTGTGTAATTGGGATGGAAGACCTCCAAGGAAAACCCAGCTGTTATAGGAAGTGGTATTGGTCACCCAGTAGGTGGTATTCTTCATTCCGGCTCTGTACTGAATCAATGCTATACTAAAGATGATGTTGAAGGTATTATCTATGCAGGATACATAAATCTAAGATGCTGACCAAGTAGGGTAATTAGATATCCCCTGGCATATTTCATAAGAGCTAAAATTGTTAACTGCAGCATCCTGGACAAAGTCCAATCTGAGTAAATACGTTATGCCAGCTTAAATATTCTCTACAGTCATAACTGAAAAAAGGTATTAACTACTTTTAATTCACCGTATATTGGTTTGTATCATTTATGTACACTGTTAAACTGTGATGTTTCATTCTAGAGGTAATATTTCACTGTTGGCTGAATAATTCTTGCATGGCCTATAAAGCACAGTTGTAGTGAAAAGCATCTTATACAAGTAAATATTTATAGAGAGCGTTTTTATTGCTGTACAGCTTGTTTCTCAGATCATATTATATGGCTTAGGTAGGCAAACCTCTTCTTGTGAACAAAAATTAAAATTAAAAGGTTTGTCTTATATTATCATCTCCTTACTAATTCATCACTTAGCTAGAATTTGTCATCACTGTGTAAATTTAGGTAGATGGGGAATCTTTTCCTTTACAGTTAGCTAAATTTCACAGTATCACAGTATCATAGTATTACCAAGGTTGGAAGAGACCACATAGATCATCAAGTCCAACCCATTACCACAGAGCTCAAGGCTAGACCATGGCACCAAGTGCCACATCCAATCCTGCCTTGAACAGCTCCAGGGATGGCGACTCCACCTCCTCCCTGGGCAGCCCATTCCAGTAGCCAATGACTCTCTCGGTGAAGAACTTTCTCCTCATCTCAAGCCTAAATTTCCCCTGGCGCAGCTTGAGGCTGTGTCCTCTCGTTCTGGTGCTGGCTGCCTGAGAGAAGACAGCAACCTCCTCCTGGCTACAACCACCCCTCAGGTAGTTGTAGACAGCAATAAGGTCTGCCCTGAGCCTCCTCTTCTCCAGGCTAAACAACCCCAGCTCCCTCAGCCTCTCCTCGTAGGGCTGTGCTCAAGGCCTCTCACCAGCCTCGTTGCCCTTCTCGGGACATGCTCAAGCATCTCAATGTCCCTCTTAAACTGGGGGGCCCAGAACTGGACACAGCACTCAAGGTGTGATCTAACCAGTGCAGAGCACAGGGGCAGAACGACCTCCCTGCTCCTGCTGGCCACATCATTCCTGATGCAGGCCAGGATGCCACTGGCTCTCTTGGCCACCTGGGCACACTGCTGGCTCATGTTCAGGCGGGTATCAATCAGCACCCCCAGATCCCTTTCTGTTTGGCTGCTCTTCAGCCACTCCGACCCCAGGTTGAATTTATAAACAAAACAAAACTTTCTGGGTCCTCAGAGTTTCAAATATCTTGAAATATTTGACAGATCTGTGCAAAGATTTATACTAGGTATTCTTCAGCACGTACAATTCTGTTCCACACTGGTATAGAATCCACTGAGCCATTTAATAAATTGCATTATTAAAATCTCAATGTCATATGACATAATTATGATGAAGTTTGGAATAGCATCCTGAATTTTTATTGCTCTAAGATTTGCAAAGTTAAAATTGAAACAACACCAGTTAAAATTAAAACTCCATAGTCAGCTTTGGATTTTGGAACTCTGATAGCAATGTGGGTAAATCATCATCACGAAGTGAGATTAATGGCAACGTAATTTTCTCAGAAGAAAGAACCTCTACTGTTAACATTCCAATTTAATTATTTAACTGTCATTAAAAAAAAAAAAATTAACAGAGTATAAAAAGCAATACATTGGATTACATTTGTAAAATTTTGCCAAGACTGAAACCATCCAATTCAACACAATTTTATTTGGCAGTACTCATATGAAAGGAAGAATGTACTTAAATGTTCTTTTTAATGACATCTTGTCTGAACATGTCATAATAATTAAAGATATAATAACTTTATCAGCAAAATTAGCTGTCAGATCACTACTTTATTGTTGATCTTAGAATATGATAAAGTAACTCCATAAAATATTTTTTGAGGGTGGGGAGACTGCTGAAAAAAATGTCAATTTCCTAATCACATTAAATCACAGATCGTTTGGGGAAATGCATCAAAAGAAAAGCAGCAACTCTTGTGCTAACCGTCAAAAGAAAAGCAGCAACTCCTCTGCTGTTCTATGAAGTGATATTTTTAGATGTTCTTGAAGGAAATATTGTCAGCTTATGTAGACTGCCTCAACATTCACACACACACACACAAAAAGGAAGTATTTTTCACAAAGCAACACTTACAAAGTATCTTGTCTAACACAGATTCTTAAAGGAGGTTTTATTAACTAAAATTTTGGAATTAAATCATTTCCTGGCAATAAGTTTGCAACTTCACCTCACTCAGAGCTTCAGGGAGATGCCTTAATTCATTTGTAAGCCAAATGCTAAAACTGTTTCTCTTTGCTAAGCAGATGAACTCATATTTTTCTTTTTTGACATGTACTTCAGTGTGTTCTGGAAAACATTAGACTGAAAAGAGTGTACAAAAAGATATACCAAAAGCAGTAACTGGAAAAGAAGTCTCTCAACCCAAGTGAATGCTCTAAATGCTAAAATGCAGTTTAATGCTGCTGGACTTTTTTTTTTTTTTTCCTTTTGCACACTTTCAGGAGAAAAAACAGCAACAGAAAAAATATTTATGTTTTCCTTTATTTACGGTGGAAAGCCTTAAATAGTTTGGAAGTGGACTACAGCCTACATATACAGACAAAACACAGCCCCCACATTGATCTTTCTTCCCATTCTCACCCCTCTGGACTGATGACCAGAAGAGTACAAATAAGTGTTTAACTTGTTTCAAATTATAAGTCAGAATTTAACTTGAATATTCCACCCACCAAGGGAGAATTCCAATTACAAAAGCAACGAAAGGTTAGGGGAATATCTCTTTCCAGATTTTCCCTAAAAAATATGTGTGTATGTATAGAATCACAGAATCATAGAATGGTTTAGGTTGGAAGGGACCTCAAGGATCATCCAGCTCCAACCCCCTGCCATAGGCAGGGACACCTCCCACTAGAGCAGGTTGCTCAAGGCCTCATCCAGCCAGGCCTTAAACACCTCCAGGGAGGAAGCACCCACAACCTCCCTGGGCAACCTGTTCCAGTGTCTCATCACCCTCACTGTAAAGAACTTCCTCCTAACATCCAGTCTAAATCTCCCCTCTTCCAGCTTAAACCCATTCCCCCTCGTCCTGACATTACTAGACCTTGTCAATAGTCCCTCCCCAGCCTTCCTGCAGGCTCCTTTCAGATACTGGAAAGCCACTCTAAGGTCTCCTCGAAGCCTTCTCTTCTCCAGGCTGAAGAGCCCGTGTGTATATATATATGTGTAATAGTTTGTCTTTTTTGCCATTGTTTTTAACTAGCCTTAGTTAATTTTTACAAAGGCAGAGGAAATAATCTGAGACACAGAATTTAGATAAAAGTGAATATTAACATTAATTTGCTTGTTAGTTGCTACTATTTAAAATGGGTTGGAGTAGGTGGATTGAAACATTAAACACAGTTATGGGAGGTGGAAAAGAAAGGGGGAAATCCAAAGTTGAGGAATTTAAATTCAGACCTCAAATAAGTGTGAATTTACTTCTCCTGATTGTAGCAGACGTTTTAAAATAGATGTGACCACAGATTTCAGATGCCTACGGGTAGAGAGTTATAAATCCACATTTAGGCACCTAAGTAATATTGGCTTGATTTCAAAATATATGTAGAAATGCAGCTCCCACTGTTTTTGAAATAATGCTGTCAGGTCATTTGTGTTAGGTTATGTTAATGCAGAGCTGGAAGCTTGGATATACGAACCTGAAAGTTATGGACATTATTATTTAATTTGGCTTTTGCCAGAAGTGTAGTGATGCATTTGAATGTGTGGCCAAAAGCTGTGTCTAAGGTGCTTTTCTAATTTATGTGCGTAGATGAATTTCTCTTACCAAAGAGAGGGCTTGGCAAAACCAAAATATTCCTGAGATCCCAGAGATATAGCTGCCTTTTGGTTTTGCAGAAGAATTAATTCAGGTAACTAAAATAAGTGTTCTAAAGAGCAACTCTGTGCATTTAGAATAAGATCATGCAGTTGTTTCTTGATTAATCAGTAAGCACACTGAATTAGCTGAGGCAATAAACAAGGCAGGAATTATAAAATATGTAGCTATTTTATTTCCAAAAAGGCCCACCCACAAACTATATACAAAGCAGTTAAATTTGGGTTCTAATTCCTTCAGAAAAAATCTTCACAAGGGTGTTTATGGACAATTCATTCATTGAGGAGAATCAGAAAATTGGAAAAGGTTTAGTCACAAAATGGCTCTGCCCCACTTTTAAATAGTCAGCCTGGAGCCCTAGGGAAAGTCCGTTCTACTCATGCTGGTGGGGTAGCATTTAGTGATAGTTCCTGGCTCCTTTGTGGCAGGTTGGAACTGCTCAGCATCTTGATAGCCATTGGGAGACTTCTAGATCTTCCCAGGCTTTTCTGCTGGGAAAGAGGTAGATGATCTCTGACGTGATCCTGGTTCCTCTTGGCACAGAGGTTTATGCAGATGCAGGCGAGACCTCTTGCAGATGTAAAGAGAGATGTCAGTGGCACTTCTGGGAAACTTGTGGCACTTAAGTTTCCAGGTTGTTCAAGCCTGAAACATCAGGGCTAAGCCTGAAGCAGAACAGAACATGTTGTCTGAGTAGAGCAGAACGTAGAGTAGAGCAGCACACAATGAGGCAGAGCACTGAAGCAGAGACAGCACAACTGCTTGCGACTTAGCTCCATTTATACTATTTGCCTGCTCCTTTGTCCACAGAGATTCACCATCAGAATGGCATTTGCAAAACTGTCCATATTAGGTGGAACCAAAACTTGCTTACCCTTATTTGGACAAAACATTCACAAGTGCATAATCACCTGTGGGTACCTGTTTATCACTTTGGGAGGGAACATAATGGTCCAAGCCTTTGTTTTCCTCCTGCTCTTGCTTCCCCCATCAGCAGAAGGGTGGGGCAAGGCAGGGCACGTTTTAGGCCTATTATCTTCCCAGGACACACACATCTTACCTTCTATTTATACATCTTACCTTCATTTGCCCAAAACTCTGGATTTGTAGTAGTGTTCTGAAAATTTTCAGTGGGAATAAACAAATCCACTTCAGATGATATGGTGCAAGCATATGAGCATTTAACTATAAAATTATGTCCAATACACTATACTGAATTACTTAAATATAAAGCAATAATTTTCCTTCACATTGGAATTTTGAAAGCTTAGGCTTAAGAATGATAAGGGGGGGCCGCAGGTAACACCCAAATCATCACAGAAAGAAGGAGATTCAGACTCAGAATTAATTTTTCTTTTGGGGGTCTTGACTCCACAAAACCATAACCCTAAGTTTATCTTTCACTATTGTGATGGTTTGGGTGTTCCCCACCCCCCCACACTTTAGAAATCACCAGACTAGACTCGGCTCTGGAAATTTTGAATGAAGCTTATATTTACAGCTAGCACAATTTACAAGCAGATATTTACAGTATATACAGTTATAGACAGAAATATACAAGGTAAAAAGGTAATACAGACACAGCTCCCCTCCCAAAAACCTGAGTCCCCAGGAGGAGCTCTCAACCATCCCTCACCTTCCCCCCTACCCCTCTCAACCTTACCCCAGTCCCAAGGAAGAATGGAGGTTCGGCCAGGGGGATTAAGAAGCAAAGGTGAATCAGCAAAGCAAATGGAGGGTGAGGTTAGAAAGCAAGATGGAGTTCAGACAGCAGCCCCAGAGCTCCCCAGCAGGCAAAGAGCCAAGAGAAAAGCCCAGAGCGAAGTGCCCAAGCAAAGTGACTTTTTCTAATGTTTTGCTTTTCCTTTCTACACATCTCAGCAAGACTGTGAGGGAAGTAGACCTCACCATTGTTTTTATTTCTCAGCCTATGATCTAGTTCTTCTCACCAAAACATTCTAGCTAGGCTCAAACTAGCACACACCCATTAACTTATTAATATTATTTGAAGTTGCAGCGACATAAGTAACATCTTTTCTAATCCAGCAAAAGGCATACATCTAATTATTGAACCTCATCATGATTTTTTAGGTGCTTGAATATCACCTGATTGAATTTGAATAACTCACAAGATACATCTCTATGCACATAACAGATCTTCCAGGATGATGTTTTGCAGAGTACACAAATAGAACTTAATCCAAGATTTGCTTATAAAATTGTTCTGAGAAGTTGCTCCTTCAAACTAATTATTTTAGCCATTTTAACAGGTTAATAAATCAATCAGTCAATCCATCAATAAAATTACCCAAGTGTTTTACTACATATTGTTAACAAAAGGATTTTAAATAGGTTTCAGAATGTTGGTCACACTGCAGTTTGCTATTCTTCTTTGAGGTAGCTTAAAAAAATATAATCGGGTAATAATCCATATAAACAAGAGACTTCCTCATCATTTGTGTATATTTCTTTACACAGTGGCAGTTATCTGGACTGGAAAATATTTCCTATCAGCTACAGACTATATCATCTGGTACAGATGATCCTGCTCTGGAAGGAGGGTTGGATTACATGGCACTTGGTGCCATGGTCTAGCCTTGAGCTCTGTGGTAAAGGGTTGGACTTGATGATCTGTGAGGTCTCTTCCAACCTTGGTGATACTGTGATACTGTGATCTTTTGAGGTCCCTTCCAGCACCTGACATTCTATGATTCTATGATTAAGAAATATTTTCTTTTTAAGTGAAGGATGATATTGACTCCTCAGTTATCATTATGTGCATTTATAAAGATGGGCATAATACCTGCAGCAATTATGAGACTCACATACCACTCAGTCAACAAGTAGACTGGGAGGGGACAAGCTGACCCCATGGAGCAAATAGGTATTCCATACCATATGATGTCCTCTCAACAAGGAAGTTAGAGGAAAAAGGGTTAGGTAGGATTAGAGTTAAGGCAGAGGCAACCACACAGACCCACCAGAGAGAAGGAGCAGAACTGAGAGCTAAGCAGTGTGTGAGAAGTGTCTTATCTATGTTTTGAGTAGTTGAGTTTCTCAGCAGAAGAATGAGTGATGTTGGTTTGTTTTTTTTTTTTCTTTCTTTCTTCTCACAGCTAAGGATTTAATTTCTCTCAGTAAAATATTCCAATTAGCCTCAAACCAACACACTGCACTGAAAAGTTTAGGTAGGTGCTTCAGTGATACAAGAGTGAAAGATTATGCATTGAACACTGTGCTGCAGTGAAAGCACACTGTGCTGCAGTGAAAGCATACTGTGCTGCAGTGAAAGCATACTGTGCTGCAGTGAAAGCACACTGTGCTGCAGTGAAAGCACACTGTGCTGCAGTGAAAGCACACTGTGCTGCAGTGAAAGCATACTGTGCTGCAGTGAAAGCACACTGTGCTGCAGTGAAAGCATACTGTGCTGCAGTGAAAGCACACTGTGCTGCAGTGAAAGCACACTGTGCTGCAGTGAAAGCACACTGTGCTGCAGTGAAAGCACACTGTGCTGGGAGCCTAGGCAAAAAAAAAGGAGTTCTGGCAGTAAGGCCAAGACCTAGCCCACACATGAGAAATGCTGATGTAAAGTATGGCAGTGTGATTGTGGGGCTTATAAGAGAAAAAGACATAGCAGGACATGGTGGGGGCAAAGTGGAAGTACAGCCAACAGAAGATGATCCACATAGAAATCTACTTTCAAAATCAGCAGACCATTACGTTCACAAGTTATCCTAGGGAAGAAAACTACATATCACCTCCTTACGTAAGGGGGTGCAGAAAAGTTGGCACAGACATTCAGTCTTTCCAAACTAAAGGTTCTACAGCCTGTTTTGAATATGGCAAAGTAGGAAGGATGGTCTATAAAATGAGAAGTCGATGAGAGGCCCAGCACTACAGAACACATCATGGAAAATTAAAGAGAAGGTGGACTATCAGGCTATTGGAACTGACAGAGTGAGTTCAGAGAGTTCACACAAATCAGAGGCTTGAATCCTGAAAATGTATTGAGCAGAATAAGGCAAGAGAGAATTACTTAGAAAACAACATCATCTGATATAAGCAGATGTCAAACCTTTACAAAACAAAACTGATGTTTCTGTACTTCCTTCAGTTCTGATTTACTTCTCCATGACTTCTTTTCCGGAAGATTGCTCTCCTGTTTGTTCATCTTAAGAAAAGCCTTTTTGTGTAGTGATTTTAATCTTTATTTTTAGTGAGAGAAAAAAAAAAAAAAAAAGCTGTCTCAAAGAGTTCACCACATTTTGGAGTGGCTTCCAAGATCTCATTCTCTTCTGTTCTCCTTTCACAAAAGTGTGAGAAAATACCAGAGTCAGAATTTAACATCTTTCCTATCACTTTCACTCACCTTTTTTTTTTTTGAGGATTTATTTCTTAAAGGAAAAGGGAATAAGATCTTCTGAGCCATCTCAGCTAATAGTTTCCACTTCAACTCTAGTTCCTTTCCTCCAAAAGGTATTATCTTTTAATGCAACTCTATTAAAAGAATAAAATTGCCTTTATAAAGTCTCTCTGCAGTTTATGAGTGGGAATCATAATTCACAGGAAAATCAAGAACTCAGTAATTTTATTTTGTTGACACTTTAACTAATTATGTATGTGTGCTAGTTTGAACCTAGCTAGAATGTTTTGGTGAGAAGAACTAGATCATAGGCTGTGAAATGAAAACAATGGTGAGGTCTACTTCGCTCACAGTCTTGCTGAGATGTGTAAAGAAGAAAGGCAAAACAAAGATAAAGTCACTTGCTCTGCAATTCGCTTGGGGCACTTCTCTCTGGGCTGTGCTCTCAGCTCTTTGCCTGCTGGGGAGCTGAGGCTGCTGTCTGAACTCCATCTTGCTTTCTAACCTCACCCTCCATTTGCTTTGCTGATTCACCTTTTCTTCTTAATCCCCTTGGCCTACCTCCACTCTTCCTTGGGACTGGAGTAAGGTTGAGAGGGGTAGGGGGAAGGTGAGGGGGTGGTTGAGAGCCCCTCCTGGGGCCTGAGGTTTCTGGGAGGGGAGTTGTGTCTGTATTACTTTTTTTTACCTTGTATATTTCTGTCTATAACTGTATACACTGTAAATATCTGCTTGTAAATTGTGCCAGCTGTAAATATAAGCTTCATTCAAATTTCCAGAGCTGGCTGAGTCTAGTCTGGGAGATTTCTAAAGTGTGGGGGGACAGGGGACACCCAAACCATCACAGTATGCTTAGTAAAAAACCCAAGAAACTTTAAGAGTTAGTATTTGTAAGGAAAAGAAGTTCTAGAACTTTGAAGACCTCCAGTACAATTCTCCTCAGTATAATGCAAACATGTTAATACCATTAACCTCATAAGACAATTTGTTCTACCAAAATTAACAAACTTAACTGTTAAACCCAACAAACAAATGGCTGCATGGGAAAAGAAGGAGGAAGGGAAGGGTGAATATTTCAGTGTTTCCAGCTGTGATTCACTGAAGAAGTTGCTCTGTAAGGAGGAGACCTAAATGAAAGTGTCAATGACTTTAACTTCAGAAACATTTTAAAGAAGCCTTAAAGCAAAGTATCTAAGTATATATACAGCGACCACTGCAGGTATTAACAAAGTCACATTATATTTTAAAAGCAGAGTCACCTCACATGACTTTCTTTTAGTGAGTGAAATGAGGCTCATTCCACTTTACCTGTACTGTGTCCAGTTCTGAGCTCCTCAATTCAAGAGAGATGTTGAGGTGCTGGAACGTGTCCAGAGAAGGGCAACGAAGCTGGTGAGGGGCCTGGAACACAAACCCTATGAGGAGAGGCTGAGGGAGCTGGGGTTGTTTAGCCTGGAGAAGAGGAGGCTCAGGGGTGACCTCTTTGCTGTCTACAACTACCTGAAGGGAGGCTGTAGCCAGGTGGGGGTTGGTCTCTTCTCCCAGGCAACCAGCAACAGGACAAGGGGACACAGTCTCAAGTTGTACTGAGGGAAGTATAGGCTGGATGTTAGGAGGAAGTTCTTCACAGAGAGAGATTGGCATTGGAATGGGCTGCTCAGGGAGGTGGTGGAGTCACTGTCCCTGGACATGTTCAAGAAGAGAGTGGATGAGGCACTTAGTGCCATGGTCTGGGTGACTGGATAGGGCTGGGTGCTAGGTTGGACTGGATGATCTTGGAGGTCTCTCTCAACCTGGGGAATGGGTTTAAACTGGAAGAGGGGAGACTTTAGACTGGATGTTAGGAGAAAGTTCTTTACAGTGAGGGTGGTAAGACACTGGAATGGGTTGCCCAGGGAGGTTGTGGATGCTTCCTCCCTGGAGGCGTTTAAGTCCAGGCTGGATGAGGCCTTGAGCAACCTGCTCTAGTGGGAGGTGTCCCTGCCTATGGTAGGGTTTGGAGCTGGATGATCCTTGAGGTCTCTTCCAACCTAAAGCATTCTATGATTCTATGATTCTGTGATTGCTAATATGGCAACAGAGAAATTGATCATTTTAATTCCGTAACTCAAATTCAAAACAGATGGCAATAAAGATCATAATGGGCAGATTGCCCATTAGCTTATGTAGCCTCGCATCTAAGAAGTGTTTTCAGGATAAAAGTAAACACTTAAAGAATTCCTTCTGTGTTCTTAAGCCAAGTGTTCTCAAAAAAAAGATAGGTTCGGCAAAATACCTTCATATTGTCAGATCTTTCTGATAGCCTGATTTTATATCAAGATAGCTGTGGATTCAGTGCACAAAACTCTCCAGACACCTTTGGGGAGATAAGGTTATATTGTTGTATTCTGAATCAGGTAGCAAACCTTTGCTTTGCATTTTATTAACTTTTCTCCGTTTTCTCTTAGCTTCCCATTGATCATAGAGAACTTGCAAATTTCTGAAATGCTTTTAAGTACTTTGCATTTACTCCATCACAGCTGTAATTAGATGCTTAAACTACTTGGCTTCCCTGGATTGTGTTTTGCTTCCTTTCTCATGATATTGCATGAGCCCAAATATGTGATCAAAGTTTGTGCAGACACATAAAAAATAACATTTTGCAATAGAATCCAGGGTTAGCCAATGTCTAACTTGTTTCTTGTATTTCTACTTTGAAATATTTATTACAATACTGGATTTTTTTTTTTCCCCTCTGGTAGTTTAGAGCTGCCTTCCATTCTCCATTGTAAAGTGCTCTTCTCTTATTTTTATGGCATCAAACTTAAGCTGTTCACATTGCATTTTCTATGGTAGGTATCCAACTTCAGATACTTTTAGGAAACCTCAACCCTTCCAACAAAACCACTTTTACAGCTCTGTCCTGCTGATATAAGAAAATGCCAACATTCATTTCACTGAGAGACTCTCATCTTAGTTTCAGACCTACACCAATAGGTAGAATATCACTTCCTCTGTCAAGGCTATTCTCAGAAGTCCCCTTCAATTCAGCCAAATTAAAATTATACAAACCATTGTACATCCTTTCTTCAGAATATGGAAGACCCTCACTGTGCCCCATCCAAGATGTATAGCATCTTTGGAATTTATGTGTATACTGTGTGAATCCAGCAAAAAAAACCCAAATGGATTTTAGCAGAAAGGCAGAAATCAACTTGCCACTTACATAGCCAGGGAAAGACTAGAGTGATTTGCAGTCATTACAAAAGAAGTAGCTTTTATGGAGGAATTCAAATGAAGAGAAGATTGTGGGTGTTAGTACATAGCACCAATGTGCTTGAAGGAATAATGGCTAAGTGAGTGATCAAGGCACTCAGTCACTAGAAAATTACCAATGATGAGTCTGCTTGAGTAAGCGCTCAGGGTCATGAACAAAAGATTGCAAAATTTAGCCTGAAGTTTGTAAACACACACCAAGTAAAATTACCAGTCTGATCCCTGCCAAAAGAAACATGAAGAAGATAAAAATATTAATCTAAATGTTGCACTAAACCAATTAATTAATTATGATATTAAAAGAGATATGTTAAAGTATAAGACAATGTAATATTTTGTTAATTACATACTAAATGTAGTCATTGCTCAATTTTAAATGGCTGTGATGTGCAATGCTGTACTACAAGGGGAATATTTGTACAGTTATTATGCAACTTCATTAAGTGAAGAAGAATTGAGCCCTATATAAATTATATATAAAAAGAAAGCATATTTTGGCTTAACTGTAACATTATTGAGGTGCAATGTATCTATTGCAATTACATGCAAAATGATGTATTAGGAAAAAATATAATGCAAACAATACTCTTGCAACTACAACATTAAATTTGCTATAATTAATTTTTTGGCTGTGGTTTACGATCTTTTTCAAAGCTAAATGCAAATTATTCCCTTAGCTTTTAAGATGATTGTTCTTTGAAATCACACATGTAAGCACAGAGTGTCAGTTAATTGTTGCTTCAGATCCAATGAAGCATTCAAAAGTTGTGGCTTTTTGATTTGAGGAAGAAAGTGGTTTTTAACCTAAGCATTTCAGTTTGGGTATTTCAATAAATCTTTTGGAGTGTATAAATGTCAAAGGGAAGTCTTTTCTTTTGGGTGAAGATTGCCTTTGATTCCGTCAGGACACAGTGATACACAGTTTAGCAAAAATATTTTCAGTAAGGTGAGCATGCAGGTTCTGCATTGTTCCTACATTGTTGCCCAAATCCATATTTGGAAAGTTCTTCACTGAGAGAGTCATTGGCTACTGGAATGGGCTGCCCAGGGAGGTGGTGGAGTCGCCGTCCCTGGAGCTGTTCACGACAGGATTGGATGTGGCGCTTGGTGCCATGGTCTAGCCTTGAGCTCTGTGGTAACGGGTTGGACTTGATGATCTATGAGGTCTCTTCCAACCTTGGTGATACTGTGATACTGTGATTTGAAATCTTGAAAAGGTTATAGCAATTCCACCATCTCCAGGATTATTTCCAGCAGTATTTTCAAGCCTCTGTTACAACAAATGTCTCAAGGTCATTACAAGACCTGATTCTTGGCTTTATAAGCAAAAAAAATTATGTCTTGTACCTATCAAGACTCTGCGTTCTCTATACACCTCCCTGGGGGTCAGATTTGCTATTAAAGAAAGGTGGAGTAGGAGTTCTCTGCATTTCATTCACAGTCTAATGAAGTCACTAAAGAAACAGAAGATCAGAAATAAAATCATCACCCTTCTCAGGGCACATGAACCTAAATTTACCCCATGTAGTCACTTCAGGACATTATATTCCAAGAGTTAGCATTTAAATATGTAGGTAGTATATCTAAATACGTGGGTAGCACAGGATATTTAAACATTCCTCACTCTTTGATGTTCTTCCATCTTGCATGGAACACTTCAGTATTCATCAGACTTACTAGCAGGCACAGTCCTGCATGAGTTAGCATATTGGAGGTTGCAAAGCCTAGAATGCCCTGTACTAATAAATACTTAACATTAAATATTGAAAGACGCACTTACATGAGGATGGGAATATAGTTCTGCAGGCCATGACCTAATACCCTCTCACGAAATCAAGTTTCTTTCTATATAACTGAAACTTTCCATAAAACTCAGCAAGCTAATATTAAATCAACAAGCAAAGCCCCATGATGTGTATTGCTGCACTTTTGGTTTTGGTTTGTTTGTTTTCCCCACCACTGGAAGACACCTGGTGAGATTTCCTGTATTTCAGTATAAATCCAAATAGGTTAATAGATATTAATTTTTGAGGTACAGAACACCTCACCTGAGCTAATGCTATTATCTACAAGGAATTCTTTTAATATTCAAGGAGCTGGTCAGGTGTGGAACACAGGGATGCTGTGTTTCAGATGTTTGTGCTGACAGCACTGCTTAATGTACAGGAGTTCAGCTTTTATATTGGTATCTATTCACTCTTCTTTTAACATGTTGTACAGTTTTAAATCTTTCCTTTAAAAGTGTTAATAGTGTGAGGATTTGTTGTGTTTTTTGGTTTTTTTTGTTTTTGTTTTTTTTATTATTATTTTCTTGGGGGGGGGGGGAATTTTTGTGTTTCCTTTTGTTTTTTATTTTCAAGAGTCTCTAATCCTTCAGCTTCCTGTAGACTATTTATATGTTCTAGTGATTCACTGTTGATATCAAGACTTCATTACTCAGAGTCATTATTTCCTATTACTACTGCTCTACTAAGGTGTCTAAATATCAACTTACCCTCTTTTAATACAATACCATATTGATGGTGGTCACAATGGGATGTTTTACTGTTATAGGGTCATAGGATCATAGGATGTTAGGGGTTGGAAGGGACACAAGGAGATCATCGAGTCCAATCCCCCCTGATGGAGCAGGACAATATTATCTAACATAGATCACAGAGGAACATATCCAGACAGGCCTTGAAAGTCTCCAGAGAAGGAGACTCCAGGACCAACCTGGGGAGCCTGTTCCAGTGCTCTGTGACACTTAAAGAAGTTCCCCCTTGTGTTGAGGCGGAACCTCTTTTGCTGCAACTTACACCCATTGCTCCTTGTCCTATCACAGGGAGCAAGTGAAAAGAGCCTGTCCCCCTTCTCCTGGAAGCCTTCAGATACTTATAAACATTTATCAAATCCCCTCTAAGTCTTCTTTTCTCCAGACTNTCCTCCCCAGATGCAGGACTCTGCTCTTGTCCTTGTTGAACTTCATCTGGTTCCTCTGGCCCCAGCTCTCAGTCTGTCCAGGTCTCTCTGGATGGCCACACAGCCTTCAGCTGTATCAGCCAAGCCTCTCAGCTTGGTGTCATCAGCAAACTTGCTGAGCATACACTCTGTGCCCTCATCAATGTCATTGATGAAGGTGTTGAACAGGACCAGACCCAGCACTGATTCCTGGGGGACAACACTCGTCACAGCTCTCCAGCTGGACCTGGCACCATTGATCATCACTCTGAACTCTATCTTGCAACCAGGTCCTAACCCACCTCAAAATCTTTTTTACTTTGTTCTTCTGGATGAAAACCTGTGTTCTGGTAGGAAATTCTTTTTATAGTGTCATAGATGTGTCTATTTTTGGCTTGTGATTTAATACAACAAATAATTACTATGTTACAATTTATTGATGAGTTTGTTGTTGTATTTATGTGAGACTTCTTTTTATTTGTCTCTTTTCAATAATAAAGTATGAACTAACACATGTGTATACCCTAATTGATATTAAACCAACTAATTCTTATTACAAAGCCAGATTTTTCTGACATTTATCAGTTTGGTAGTGCTGACAACCCATAAACAATAAACTGTTTGACAGTATAAATCAAAGTCCTTTCATCTTCCAAACCATCAGTACATTTCTTTGCTTAAAATTGATTGCTTTGGCAGTTGCAAATATGTGGGGAATGCCAACTACTGTAAAGATTTGCACCACTAACATTTCTTTTCACAATAAACAATACAGAAACATACACTCTGTGTGTGTGTGTCAGAGAGAGAGACAACTCCAAGTGCCAGGTTCTGCATTTTGGTCACAACAACCCCATGCAATGCTACAGGCTGGGGATAAGGTGTCTGGAGAGCAGCCAGGCAGAGAGGGACCTGAGGGTACTGGTCGACAGCCAACTGAACATGAGCCAGCAGTGTGCCCAGGTGGCCAGGGAGGCCGATGGCATCCTGGCCTGTATCAGTAATAGTATGGCCAGCAGGACCAGGGAAGTCCTTCTGCCCCTGTACTCGGCACTGTTTAGGCCACACCTTGAGTACTGTCTCCAATTCTGGGCCCCCCAGTTTAGGAAAGATTTTGAGGTGCTTGAATGTGTTCAGAGAAGGGCTCCAAGGCTGGTGAGGGAGCTGGAGCTCCAAGGCCTGTGAGGAGAGGCTGAGGGAGCTGGGGGTGCTCAGCCTGGAGAAGAAGAGGCTCAGGGGTGACCTCATTGCTGTCTACAACTACCTGAAGGGAGGTTGTAGCCAGGTGGAGTTGGTCTCTTCTTCCAAACACTCAGTGACAGAACAAGAGGCCACAGCCTCAAGTTGTGCCAGGGCAGGTTCAGGTTGGATGTTAGGAAGAAATTCTTCATGGAAAGAGTGATTGGCATTGGAATGGGTTGCCCAGGGAGGTGATGGAGTCACTGTCCCTGGAGGTGTTTAAGAGAAGGCTGGATGTTGCACTTAATACCATGGTTTAGTTAATTAGAAGGGTTGGGTGATAGATTGGATTCAATCTCAGAGGTCTTTTCCAACCTGGTTAATTTTGTGGTTCTATGATAGCCTGCTCTCAGTGGGTGGGGTTCACTGTTAAATGCTTTCCATCATTTTCTTGTATGGCAAAAAAAAACCCCAAAACAACCCACAGCTCAGTCTCTATTCAATTAATTGAGTCTGAATTATTTTTACTGCAGAAGACAATGCAGAATTCTGTTCTTTCAATGTGTGATCAGTATCTACAGAGGCAGTATACAGGCACTAATATTGAAGATTAATTGCTTTTCACCACACCCATCATTTCAAGGCTAAGATAATTTAAGATTTTCAGCTGTCACGGAGGGGCTGTAGGCCCGAAAATAGGCTTATTTCTATTCCTCACTTTGCTTTTGCCCTGCCTGGACATGCTTGCCTACCCCAGGCAGAGGTAAACACGTTGAAGGCACACTGGGGGCACCACGGGCCTGGTGCCACACTGTCTGGCTGCTCAGGGCCCACGTGGCAGTCATGTTGCAGAAGCTCACGCGTTGGGCGTGTGGCTTGCTCCTGCTCTTCCCATATGTGGGGGTACCGCACCTGGGGACCTTTCCACATTTGGTATGTCCCTGCCTGATGACAGAAGCCTATTGGACAGTGCTATGGCCGACAAACCCATCAGTCTCCATACACTGCTTATAAATGGGGCAATCTGAGTAAACAAGGGACCCCTTTTTGCCTTTGCCTTTGCTTTGCCTTCTGCCGTTGCCTTTCGCCACCCATCTGACTTCTGACTGAGGCCATTGCCTTTGTCCCACGACAACCTGCATCGATCAGCGGATGGTCAAGCAAGGCGTTCCCCGCAGCTCGCCACCTTCACCTGTTGCTTCAATCTGACCTTCTCAGACAGCGCGCCGCAGAACCCGAAGAACTGTTATCCCCACGGGAATCAACTCCGTGACTGCCTTCACCTCATTCTGGGGACCACAGATACTAAAACTCTGATTTGTGAGTACCTAAACTCTCTTATCCAAGTTGCAAAGGAACTTTATTGACTCCACCAGTGGCACTTTCTGCCACAAGACTCTCTGATTTGAGCAATTGGAGCTTCTCTAAAACCTATACCAAATTGTTTAATTCAACTGTAAATAGACATTCTGTAGAGTGATTTCACTAACAGTGTACAAAGGATTTGTGTGGGTTATTGTATATAAGTTTGGGGAAAATTTTATTTATATATTAATAATTTATTTAATAACCTTCAAATCGGCCTCAGATCTCCCCAGAATTCAAATTAAACCCCTTTACAACATCAGGACTGTAAAATTATTCAGATTAACTAATTAGAAGGGTTAGGTGATAGGTTGGACTCGATGATCCTAGAGGACTTTTCTTAACCTGTTTAATTCTGTGATTCTGTGATACTCTAGGAGAACAGGTAGCTCATGAATAAAGATGTTCAAATTAGAACACCTTCTGAATCCAGTTCCGCCTCAGAGGAATTTGTTTACAGGAGCAGTATTCCACCTCACATCTTTTCTTAAAAGTTCCCTAAATTTTATTTTCAGAAGGTTTCTGTAATTAACAAGATTATTTCTACAGTTATCCTCTTTTTGTGTATATTTGCATTCCCTGGCTCTGTTCTCAAATGGCTTCATAACAGTAGAAAAATATGCATTGTCTTCAGGGAGGGTTGATCTGGTTTACCATGGTAATTTGTTTTTTCTTTATTGCATTTTACTGCCTCAATGTGTTAAAGATTAATTTTTTTTCAAGCTTCTCTGCTGACCATGGCCTTGCCTAGTAAGTTTTGTTGCTCATGAAAATTAGTCTCAGATTTGCATGTCTCTAAATATTTTGACGTGCCAAATTTGCCCTTTCTAGAACAAAATCTAGTGGCATTTCAAGTCCTTTTTTTTTTTTCTCAGTATGCAAAAGAACTTTTTGAAAGGAAAACTGATTGTATAACAGTCTTTAATACTTCATCAGAGAACTTTGGCTGCCTCTGAGTTAAAGCTCAAAGTGGCACTGGTTCAACTATGACATGCTTTGCAGTTAAGCAGACCACATCTTAAAACAGCTTTTTAATCCTTGTGTTTATGCCTTTTTTACTAGAAAGAATCATCATTAAGCTAAGTTCTGTTCATACACATTTCACACTGCCCAAATAGCAAAATGGCTTTCATATACAACAGACTGAGAACTAAAATAAAACCTCTAAACCACAGAATTTCTCAGATATGTTGAAGTATTTCACTGAGATATCAGAAAGTGCATATTAACAATTACACTACAGTCAGTGGCAAACACTTTGTATGGGCTAATTGTGTCGTCTGGCACAGAAATGAAAGGAATAGCATTAATCAAACGTCAGCATTCATCCCAGCAATTTGTTTTGTATTGCCCAGAGTATTCATTCCATGACAATTATATCGAGGTTACTTTTTGCAGTTTTGTATCTCAAAGTGGTGAATGTTTAAAAGGAATAAAAATAAGCTTCCCACTCCCAAAGGCCTTGATTTATTATCAACACAAACTGCAACGCAAATCAAGGGTCCACCAAAATCATAGAACCTTTTCCTAGATTGTTTCCAAGGTAATTCATCAAGGTCATAATCAAATGTAAGTTATAACCTGCTCAGAAGGAAAAAAAAAAACAGAGACGACGGATATTGACACCAAAAGGTTAAAACTGCAGAAGCCTGACAGGGAGAAGCTTATCAGGAAGTGTTCAAGACCTCAGTCACCTCAGTCAGGTGCAGATTCATGGGCAAGGGAAAAGGAGGACAATGACAAATACAGCCAGGTGGTTGCTTCGTGGCACAGCTGCGTTTGAAGCTGTGCTGTGCTGAACTGAGCACCCAATGCTCAAGGCCATGCAAAGCTATTAGTGATGTTTGGTAAAACTTAGCAGATGTGTGTCTTCAGCTTATAGCCACCTTGTGTTTGAAAGAAACTGGGGACTCCCAACAGAGCTGGCTTGTCCTGTTCTAGAGCTATATTAGCCACACACTGAAAGATTTTCATTTGAAAAACATCCACCTCGATCTTTGTCCTTTGTCTGTATACTTCTGAAGACAACTATGCTAGGCATATGCCATCAGTCTGGTACTTGATATCTGCACTCTGTAGGATGCAAAAATGTGAAATGAAAGGCCACCAAACTTGGCAAGAAATGCAGTTAGCCATTACTATTAGGTCTCTGCAGTAGAGAAGCAGTGTTTTGTCTTGTTTTCCTAAGTGCTAACTCATGCAACTGATGCACATCAGTGTCTTACATTTCTTGTACTTCAGTTTATGTGTGGTAAATAAGCTCTGACACAACTGGATCACTGGAAATATCAGTTGTTCAGGAAATAATATGTAATAGGATGTTCTACCTCAAGTACCAATAGTTGAACATCCCAGACCTGTGTCTCTAAACTATCTCCTCTTGTGATGTCACATCAACACTTTATCAGCAGAGTGCTCAATATATGCCTCCTCTTTATGTTATGATGGATACCTACTCCTGCATTATGTTCTACATTTCCATGAGGTGAAAGGACAAACTAGAAATGCCAAAGTGTATCCAAATCTTTTACTCCTAATATTGCCCTGTTTCAAGATACATCATATGCAGGCAACACATTGCAGCAAGATTCTTCAAGCTTCTAAATGCTCAATGGTTTTCTAGCAGATCATAGACCCCAAGCCAGTGGGAGAATTCCTTGTGGCAGGATCATTCTCGTGCAGCATTGTACAACTTTTTCCAGTCACATGCAGCATTTCAAAGTAGGAGGAAGGAGAAATGGTTGATTTCTGGATGATAAAAATCCCTGAGTAGCAGATAGCTTAAAAGAGCATTACATTAATTACAAAAGTAATGCAAAGGCATAATACATTGTATGTGTCCTTATAAGACAGGTTCTTTTCAGGTAAAATATATAATGCAACAATAAACATTAAATTTCTGCCAGTTTGATAGTAAAAATGAGGATGTCACACTACAGAGAATACTACTCTCTATAGGAGAACCTTGTTAATATTTGGGCAAATTATGTGTCTTAGTTCCTTCCAAAAGAAGAAATCAGCCTGGCATCAAATTGTTTAAGATATTTCTTTTCTCACAGTCATGTCCTAGGTCCTTCTCAAAATGAAACTCAACTTATAATTTGGTACCTGGACTTTTATGAAGATTTTCATATTGTCCTGCATGACCAAATTGGAAAAATATGGATTTGAGTGGTGGTCCACCCACTGGATAAGGAATTGACCAGGTGGTTGCACTCAGAGAGTTGTGGTCAATGGCTCGATGTCCAAATGGAGATCAGTGACAAGTGGTGTCCCTCATGGGATGGTACTGGGACCAGTGTTGTTTAACATCTTTGTCAGCAATGTGGACAGTGGAATTGAGTGCACCCTCAGCAAGTCTGTGGATGACACCAAGCTGTGTGGTCCAGTTGACATGCTGGAGGGAAGGGACATGGGCAGACTTGGGAGGTGGGCTTAAGTCAACCTCATGAAGTTCAACAACTCCAAGTGCAAGGTCCTACACCTGGGTTGGGGAAGTCTCAAACACAAATACAGGCTGGGTGAGGAGTGGCTCAAGAATAGTGACAACGAGAAGAGGATATCAGCTGACGAAAAACTCAGTGTCAGCTGGCGAAGTGTGTTTGCAGCCCAAATGGCCAACTGTATCCTGGGCTGCATCAAAAGAAATGTGATCAGCAGGATGAGGGAAGCATCTCTCCCCCTCTACTCTACTCTCATGAGACTCCACTTGGAGTACATTGACCAGTTCTGGTGCCCCTAGCATGAGGGGCATTGAACTGCTGGAGCAGATGCAGAGGAGGGCCATGAAGATGATCAGAAGGCTGGAGAACTTTCCCTGTGGAGACAGACTGCAAACGTTGAGGCTGTTCAGCCTGGAGAAAATAAGGGTCAAGAGAGACCTTACAGTGACCTTCCAGTACATGAAACAGTCTACAAGAAAGCCAGGAAGGGACTTTTCACAAGGGCTTGTAGTGATAGGATGAGAGAGGGTAGATTGAAGCTGAAAGAGGATAGATGTAGACTAGGTATTAAGAAGAAATTCTCTACAGTGAGGAAGTGAGACTCTGGAACAGGTTACCCTGGGAAGTCATGGATGGAGGCATTTAAGACCAGACTGGATGAGGCCTTGAGCAACCTGGTCTAGTGACAGGTGTTCCCACTCTTGGTGAGGAGAATTTGAACTCGGTGATCTTTGAGGTCCCTTCAAACCCAAATTATTCTCTGGATGTATGAGCTCTGAGAAGCATGCCTTCTATTTGTAAGTGGCCAATATCTGTTTAATTAGAATATTTAATTCACGTTGTTCAGGTGTTCCTTGAAAAAGCACAAGTGGAAGTTCTGGCAACACAGGTTTATTAGCCTAAGGAAAGGAGTCTTGTGCTCCTCTCTTCATGATGAGGCACACAGCCTGTGATGTAGAAGGCTGTATTCTCCTATATCACAGGAAAATATTCCAGTATAAGAGAGATGTCTCAGTGTCTTTCTCCTTATCCTTGTACGCTTGTCACAGAGCAATGGATTTCTTAATTCTTGATAGGTCTCGCAGCTAATTCAATTCATCAACTGTTGAACTGAAACAGCCCAGGAAAGATCAGCAGCTCATGGTCAGAACACTCTTCTGGAACATCTGAGCCTTTGCCTCAAAGCAAATAAAGGTGCCCAAATAAAGATGGGGTTTGTGTAAAAATGGCCACTGACTGGCTTTGAAACTGGCTTTATGAGTAGACATAGAGTCTTCAAACCAAACTCATTACTCTGAAATTCATTGTATATGTAATTTTCATAATTCAATTTGATGAATGTCCTGAGAAAAGAGTGGTTTGGTGTTTTCTTCAAAAGTATGTTTGTATGCTTGCATATTTCAGTTTTCTGATTTCACTGGAAAAGTCATGGTGAAGGAAAGTTAAAAGGTGCTTGCTTCCCATTATCTGTCAACTGAAAATTCAGAGTTTCGTCCATATGGGGTTTTTATCTGAGATGATACAACTTTGCACCACTTTATTCTTTATTCTTTATCAACCAGGTTGGAAGATCATCCAGTCCAACCTAGCACCCAGCCCTATCCTGTCAACTGGACCATAGCACTAAGTGCCTCATCCAGGCTTTTCTTGAACACCTTCAGGGACGGTGACTCCAGATTTATAAACTATATTGAACTACAAATGTATAAATGGAAATATTCTATAACATTTGGAATATTAATGCCAGAGCTGTCTGTTGTTTAGACCTTAGACTATAGATTTCTGTAGTACAGTTTCATGCACTCTGTTGTACAGTTTTCAAAGTTCAGCTTGATTGGCTCCTCAGTAGTAGATATAATTCCAGAGGAAGCTGCTTGGGGTCTGCTGCATTTCTTTTTTCATGCACATTTGTTTTGCAAAAGACAAATACATCAAGAAAAGCATTGCAAGCAGGGCAGGGGAGAGGATTCTGCCCCTTTACTCTGCTCTCTTGATACCCCACCTGGAGTACTGTGCTAGTTTGAAGCCAGCTAGAATGTTTTGGTGAGAAGAACTAGATTACAGGCTGTAAGAAAGAAACAATGGTGATGTCTACTTCACTCATAGGCTTACTGAGATGTATAAGAATTAGAGTGCAAATATAGATAAGGCAGATGCTCTCTGTCTGGGCTGTGGGCTGCATTTATCTCTCTAACCTAACCTGCTGTCTCACTGATTAATCCACCTGCTTCCTAACCCCCCTGACTGACCCTCCAATATGCCTTGGGCACAAGGCAATGTCTGGGGTAAGGTAGAGAGGGGTGGGAGAAGATGGAAGGGTGGTTGGGAGCCCCTCCTGGGGACTTAGGTTTCTGGGAGGATTGTTGTGTTTCTGTATTACCTTTTAACTTGTATATTTTTGTATATAACTGTATATATTGTAAGTATCTGCTTGTATATTGTGCTAAGCTGTACATATAAAGCTTCAGTCAATTTTCCAGAGCCAGCTGAGTCTAGTCTGGGTGATTTCTAAAGAGGGGGGGGGCAGGTAACACCCAAACCATCACAAGTACTGTGTGCAGTTCTGGAGTCCCTAACACAAGAAGGACATGGAACTGTTTGAGCAAGTCCAGAGGAGGCCATGAAGATGCTCAGAGGGCTGGAGCAGCTCTGCTATGGGGACAGGCTACAAGAGTTGGGGCTCTGCAACCTGGAGAAGAGGAGATCTTGGAGTAGCGTTTCAGTATCTGGAAAGGGAGGGCTGAGGAGGGGCTATTAACAAGGTCTTGTAATGACAGCACAAAGACTAATGAGTTTAAACTGGCAGAGGGGAGGTTTAAACTGGATGTTAGGAAAAAGTTCTTTCCAGTGAGGGTGGTGAAACACTGGCACAGGTTGCCCAGGGAAGTTGTGGCTGCTCCCTCCCCAGAGGTGTTCAAGGCCAGGTTGGATGAAGCCTTGAGTAACCTGTTCTAATGGGAGGTGTCCCTGCCCATGGTGGGGGGTTGGAACTGGATGATCTTTGAGGACCCTTCCAACCTAAACCATTCTATGTTTCTATGATTCTATGAAAGCTATGCCATAACGAGTCACCTACCAAAAAACAGAATGAAGGATTGAGGCAGAGTTCTAATGAAATTTAAAAACTAAATAGAAATTCCTTCTGAATTTTTTTTTCCAGTTTAAAAGATGATTAGTGTTGTCTATAGATTTTGATTAACAGAGAGAACTGAGCAGTACGTTCTCTCCTTTTGAAGAGCGTAGAACAATAAAAGCTCTGGTGCATTTTTTCCTATTCTGTACCTTCTCACTTTCCCAAGCTTTCTGATGTCTTTCCAGTTTGGAGCTCCTGCTTAGATAAAACAGATGATTTTCTGGGCCTGCTTCTGCTAACAGCAGGCAGGAGCAACAGTGACTGATTGGTTGAAACATGAGGATTAATGGGTATTTATATTTCATTAAATTTTATGCTCACTGGAGAATAATGTATCACTCGCAGATATTGAAACATATGTCAACCCTATCCACTTACATATAATTCAATTTGACTTAAATGCATTGATCAAATTTTATTAAAGTCCAATATATCTTCCAAAAAGGCCTGCTAACACAATATTGCTGCTTCACATTCATCAGATAAAAGGAGGCAATTGTGTTGTAATTCCATTTATACCATTTTTCGGGAAAAGGGAGATTATTGTGAAGTGAATACTCATTACAAGGTGACTGGCTCTGGCTGAAGGACTTGAGACTGAGATTATTAAACGAATTCTCAAGTGGTGCCCTTTAGTTAAAATTACCCCAGGGTGGGTCACGCTTGTTTTATCCCCAGCGGTAAAGAGAGATCAGCCTTGTTAACGCTATTACCCAGCAAAGTTTGCCACGCAAGATTTTGGCGCATGCTGATGATGTTTTTTTTTCCTTCTTTTGCTTTCATTTTTGTTTTTTTTTTTTTCTTCAAGTTCAGTTTATGAATCATGCATAACTCTCTTTGAAAAAATACTTATGAGTATTTACATTTTTTTTCCTCTGCGTCTCTCCTTTGTACTCGACTTCTGCAATTACTCTTCCTGTGATGATTAAGAAAAATATAAAACATTTATTTCTCCGATGTTGCACAGAAAGGGAGCCTGTTTTATATGAAGCCATTCTTTCAAAACAACAACAGCAGTTTGCTCTACACAGAATAGAATTAAAAAGATGAGCTTTTAGCCCTACTGATGAAAAGAAATCAAAAGCTATTTAAAGCCATGATCTGCCAGGGTAGTTTAGTGTCACTATCAAATGGTAAGCATTTAGGGCAGTGGAGTTGGTCTAATTTGTCTGAGGAAGCTCTTTTTCTGTTTCTGGCTTATGTATTACTCGAGGTTAAAGTGGTGGCGCTGCAATGTGCAAGTGAGCATCTTAACACAAGCCTTTCAAAGAGCAAATCCAGACCTAGATTGGAAAAGAAAGAGTATTGACCGTGAAAGATCTCCAAGAGTCAAAATAAGGGAGTGTGAGCTACTCTCAGGAAACTTGAAAAAGATATGGTCACATCATGTGGGATCTAAGAACATCATCTGGAGTACTGTGCTGTCTCACAAGGGTTGAAATCACTTTAAAGTCATGGTTTCCCACTTCAATGTAAGTATAATTTCTCTAGTGCTAAGTACCCTGGAAAGCTTTCATCAAATAACCTGAGTCTTAACTCCAACTAATGTTTCCTCATTTTGTCATATTTTTTATTTCTTATAGGTGGTATTTTCACAGGATCACAGGATGTCAGGAGTTGGAAGGGATCCAGAGAGATCACCGAGTCAAACTCCCCTTCATTGGTTATCTGCTCTCTCTCCTGAATGTTCTTTACAAAATATCTCCTAGGACATTACATGTCCTATGTTGAGGTACTGCAACATGTTCAGAGAAGGGTGGTGAAGCTGATGAGGGGCCAGGAGCACAGCCCTATGAGGAGAGGCTGAGGGAGCTGAGGTTGTTCAGCCTGGAGAAAAGGAGCTTCAGGGGTGACCTCATTGCTGTCTATAACTACCTGAAGGGAGGTTGTAGCCAGGGGGGGGTTGGTCTCTTCTCCCAGGCAAATAGCAACAGAATGAGGGGACAGCCTCAAGTTGTGCCAGGGGAGGTATAGGTATGGGCTGGATGTTAGGAGGAATTTCTTCACAGAGAGAGTGATTGGCATTGGAATGGGCTGCCCAGGGAGGTGGTGAAGTCGCTGTCCCAGGAGGTGTTCAAGAAAAGACTGCCTGAGGCACTTAGTGCCATGCTCTGGTTGATTAGCTAGGGCTGGGTGCTAGGTTGGACTGGATGATCTTGGAGGTCTCTTCCAACCTGGTTGATTCTATGATTCTACATAGACAGTGGGTTTAGGCAGGTCCTATCAGCAAACATACTTGGGAACACACACGTTGTCCTTACAATGATTTTTTGAATGCATTTCAGAAATAATGTGGCTTTACAAAAATGAGAGGAAAGAACAAGTGAAAAACTTTCATTTCACGGGATCACAATGGGAATTTCCTACAAGGAATGCAATTCACATCTTTCTGCAGTGGAATTGGTAGAGAAGTGGTCCATGCTTCCGTTATATTACAGCCCAGACACAATTTGCTAGTGCAACTTCTCAGATACTGCCAGATAAATATGTCCTTACATGTAAATGTGGTGTAAAGTATGTTTACAATATTATTTAGAGCAGTCTTGTAAAGAAAGGCTTGAGGGTGCTTGTGGACAAAAAGCTAGGAACAGCAGCGTACATACACAGCCTAGAAAGCTAATTACATCCTGGGCTGTACCAAGAGGAATGTAACTAGCAGGTCAAGGGAGGTGATTCTGTCTCTCTACTCCACTCTGGTGATACCCCACATTGATCACCCTGTTCAGATCTGTGCGTCCCAGCACAAAAAAAGTCATAGAATCGTTAGAGTGGTTCCAGAAGAGAGTGATGAAAATGATCAAGCTTCTACAACATGCCTATATGGGGACAGGGAAAGAGGATTAGGGAAGAAGGAGAGGGAGAGGAAGAAGGGGAGGGGGAGGCAGAGGAGGAGAGGAGAAGAGAGGAGAAGAGAGGAGAGGAGTGATCTACAACTACTTCTGCACCATTTATTTTACTTGACAAAGTTAACCCTAAAATCCTCTTCACAGCTTGGAATGATGGAACAGCCGAGGTGAGGAGAGTTTGTGGGAGGTCGTATTGTCAGCCTCCTGATCAGAGCAATCAGCTGTGAGAACAAACACAGTTACACAGTTTCTCAGGGCCTTGTTTTAATCTAATCTGAATAATCCCCAAGAATGAAGATTCGTCAGTATTTCTGGACAACTCACTTTCCACAGGTTGCTGCAAGCAAGCAGGTGTACAGGTGTGTATTGGAAATGTGACATACTCTGTTACTGTCAGGTGTTGAAACAGAGGCTGAAGTGCAATATCTAAGGCATATTGCTGCCAAGCAATGCCAACTCTGAGGGCCTTTCTCCTCTGGAAAGTATCAGTATCATATTATATTGTGATTTAGGTAATAAATACACATAAATGTGAGCTTCCTCTTCCCCTATTGCAAATAATTTAGTGCTACAATATCTAAGTGAAGAGCAGCCCCAGACTCCTATCATATAGGCATTCCTTTAAATAAGGATGGTCACCTTGTCTGAGATTTCTTTGTACCACAGAGTCTGTGCTGTTACTGCATCCAGGGTGAGGTGCTCTTTTTGCAGAAAAAATTAAGTGTCTCTCTTCTTCAACTGCACCTCCACAATATTTTCCTGCTCTCACTATCTATTCTCCCCAGTGTAAACTGAGCAAAGTCAAGCAACTTTTAGAGAAAGTAATTTGGTCTTGCAGTTCCTACACTCCTTTCTGTTTGGTTTCTGGTCCACCAATACACACATAACTGTTTTCAATAAATGAATTCCAAAACTGCGTGTTCTCATAGCCATACTACATAGAATCATAGAATCACAAAATCAGATGGGGTTGGAAAGCACCACAAAAATCATCTAGTTCAAATCACCCCTGACACCTCACACTAGATGAGGGTGTCTAGAGTCTCATTCATCCATCTCCAGGGATGGGGCTTCCACAACGTCCCTGGGCAACCCATTCCAGGGTCTCACCACTCTCATGGTGAAGAACTTCTTCCTAACATCCAGTCTGAATCTACCCATTTCTAGCTTTGTTCCATTCCCCCCAGTCCTATCACTACCAGACAGCCTAAAAAGTTCCTCCCCAGTTTTCTTGTAGGCCCCCTTAAGATACTGAAAGGTCACAATAAGATCACCTCAGAGCCTTCTTTCCAAATTGAGCAGCCCCAACTCCACCAGTCTCTCTTCATAGAAGAGCACCTCCAGCCCTCTGATCATCCTCATGGCCCTTCTCTGGACACCTTCCAGCACATCCACATTCCTCTTGTAATAGTGGCTCCAGAACTGGATGCAGTACTTCAGATGGGGTCTCACCAGTGTGGAGTAGAGTGGGAGGATCACTTCCTTCAACCTGCTGCCCACAATTCTCTTGGTGCAGCGAAGGATCTGGTTGGCGTTCTGCGTTGCCACACAAGGAAGCCAATTTTCCCACAGATATTCCAGAAAAAAGAAGAAGGAAAAATGACAGTAAAAGGGTGATTTTTTTTTTTTTTTCAAAATAAAAAGCTTTATTGTAAATAAATTCCTCAAGTGTAATAATGCTACGCTATCAGGATGTTAACTGAGCCTTACCTATCCATTGATTTGGGGAAGACAAGCTATCACATTTACTTATTGGCAATTTTTTGGTCTTCATTCATTCACTATTATAGTACCCATGAAAAAAAGCAAATCACTCCTGTGTCTCACCAAAATGACTGTAAACTTCTACTTGGCTGGAACGCTTTCTTTGATGACTAGCACAATGTAAAATCACTGCACTCAGGCTTCAGGGTATTGTCCACATACCTGAATCACCACCTTTGCAGAAACTAAAAATCAACATGTAAATCAGAGTTGAAACCTATGAGAGGCAATAGGCCAGGTGGAATTTTCGACACTACAGGCAGACTGTATCATCTGAGAGGGGAGAGGCAGGAACAATTTTATACAGCTCCAGGAATCTGGGGTTTATAAAAAAATAGCTATAGATAATCTCATATTATTCTTGTGATACTTTGCTTTGTTTGCCCTCAGTTATCTATGGTGAAAGAAAAAAAATAGCAGAAACTTGGAAACCCATTTACTCTTATCAATAATTATTTTAAACCAACTGCCAAACTCATTTAAATACATATATTATAAAGAAGTTAATTACCTGTATGAACATACAGAAATCCTTGTGTAAGCATCATGGCTAGTGTCACTACTGTGGTGGAGAGTCCCAAAGGTCACAAAACGGGCTTGAGCGTGTCCTGTCTTGTCCAGACCTGTTTACCTGCCTGTCTGCATTGCAGCCAGAGGTGGGAAAACAGGACAAAAGAAACCCAGACAACATAGTCTGGTTTAGTCTGGTCGCATAAGAGGGGTTTCGTAAGACCCATGCCCCTGTCACGTGCAAGGTGTAAGTGCCCCCCATGTTTGGAGGAGAGCAGCCCATGGGTTCTTCCTTTTTTGGGGATATTTGGGTGATTGCCAAAGGTGATTGGGTGATATTGTGGCCAGTGAGCCCATTAGCCTCAGCCATTGTCCTATAAAAGGGGGTAAACAGGTGAATAAGGGGCTTGCTTGCTTCTTCATTCGTTCGTTAGTTCGTTCCTCGCTTGCTCGCCACCTCAGCCTGCCATGCCAGCAGCCGAGCCACATCGCAGCCTACGTGGAATTCACCACAGGACTTCTACTGAATATTTTCCTTTCTACATTTTGGAACACAGACATTAAGACTGAGGACTAGTGAGTAGTCTGATTCTCTTTATTCAAGTTGCTAAAGGAATTTGGTTAACCTCACAAGCGGTGAGTTAAGCCGCAGAACTCTATCAAAGACATTTCTAAAGCCTTTCAAAATTCCATTGTAGAGAGGCATTCTGTAAAATAGTTCTGCTACCTGCATCCAAGAACTTGTGTGGATAGATGTAAATAAGTTTGGGGGAATTACTTTTGTATATATATTAATAAATTATTTAACAACTTTTACATCAGCCTCGTTGTATTTCACCCCAAACTCGTATTTCAGCTAACTACACATGGAATTAAAAGGCTACAATGTGTGATGTTGTGTTGCCCTATAGGATTCAAATAACCTGAGTCTGGGATGAATGCACCACTCATCAAACATGAAGCTATGAGGGAGTTAAACAGATCATGTCATGACTTATGAAGGACAGACTTTCCTATTTGCTTTTCTTTATAAATAAAGAAAAAGCAACATTTCATGCATCTTTAACTCATATGCAGACCCTTTCCTCAGTAAAAACAAGGCCATTCTATGCAAAACATTTACAATGTAAAGTTGTCATTTGTGCTAGAATCTTATTGTGAGTCATGCCCACTCTATCATATTTTCAGATATATTCATTTCAATGCTATGTTCTACTTTTCCTGTTCAATTGCACCCCTGAATCATATGCTGAAAAATTAACATAATATGGGATTTTAGCCAGAAATCACAGTCATCTTAAAATTGTGGTTTATTATATATCAAATTTATTCTATTTTTATAAGTAAATATAATTCTTCTTATACATAGATGCCATATAAATTTACACTCATCTTAATATGTAGCTTCAGACTCCTCTGATTATGGTAGATTTTCTTTGGAAGATGTGAGACCAAGACTGACAGAAATGGCAAAAGCTCCATCTTCCAAAAAGCATTGGCCGTGTCACCAGCTGTGCACTGTCAAAGTGAAGTGGAACTTTCAAAGACTGACTAGCTGCAGCAAGCCAGGAGGTAGTTGCTTCTGCTGGCTGCTGTAAACAATAAAGTTACTAGGTTCAGGGAATGTATCTTTCGTGCTAACACTTTATGAGCATGCAGAGAAAGATGTGTCTTTTTTCCCTTAAAGCCTTTGCGGTCACCTTTGTTGCTGGAATAATCTGCTCAGTCTTTGCTAGATCCTCCTGCACTTGAAAATATTTTCATTAAAAGCAGTAACATTTGCTTGCAGGTTTCTCTTGTGCAGTGCCCATTTTTGATGGTCACTACCCCAGCAATGAACTGAGCTAAGAGGTCACATTGTGTAGTGTGGTTTTACAGTAAAAGCATTGAACTTTAACAATATATGGAGGTAATTCATCATACAAATGATCTATTTACATGAAGCTTTGTGCCTGTCTCATTTTTTCTCAGCTGAGAAACAAGCCTTGGTTTTCTCAAAATCTGTCTACAGAGCACATTTACCAAGATAAATTTTAAATGTAACCAGTTTACTGCAAATCATGACCAACTGTTGGTGAATATTGTCTTTAGATATAGATCCCAAGGTTCCCAAGCAACACTCATCACTCAGTCTTGAAGTATCACAGTATCACAGTATTACCAAGGTTGGAAGAGACCTCACAGATCATCAAGTCCAACCCATTACCACAGAGCTCAAGGCTAGACCATGGCACCAACTGCCACATCCAATCTTGCCTTGAACAGCTCCAGGGACGGCGACTCCACCACCTCCCTGGGCAGCCCATTCCAGTAGCCAGTGACTCTCTCAGTGAAGAACTTTCTCCTCACCTCAAGGCTGTGTCCTCTTGTTCTGGTGCTGGCTGCCTGAGAGAAGAGAGAAACCTCCTCCTGGCTACAACCACCCTTCAAGTAGTTGTAGACAGCAATAAGGTCTCCCTGAGTCTCCTCTTCTCCAGGCTAAACAATCCCAGCTCCCTCATCCTCTCCTCACAGGGCTTGTGCTCGAGGCCTCTCACCAGCCTCGTTGCCCTTCTCTGGACACAAGTATCATCCAGTTTGTTGTGGGTTCACTAAACCACTCAGAGCATTGTGTTTCCTACCTATGCTGCTGTTGATGGGCAGTCATCTTTGTGTTGTGTCCACATACCTGTTTTTCACAGACCTCTTTTTTCTCCAGCTTCTGATGCAATGCTGGAAATTCCTGCTGTCCTATTGCTTGCTTGCTTATTGTTCAAACCACTTGTCTGTTGTTAAGAAGCACATTGGCAGCACCTCTTGAGCCAAAATTAACTCAGAATTTAGTTGGCCTCAAAATCACAGAGTTATGTCAGTCCTTAGTTTCGTTTGGGTTTGTTTTGGGGTTTGGGGGGTTTTTGGGTTGTTTCTTTGTTTCTTTGTTTGTTTGAATTATTTTTATTCAGTATGGCTGCTTCCTCCTCTTACCAACCTGTGAAATCAGCCTTTTTTGATGACAGGAGGGGTCTGCTTCTGAGTTAGTGCTCTCAAGGGCTGATCTGTAAGGAAGAATTCCAGTAGCCCAAGAAGAGCTGGCAGACTGCAGCAGAGGACGGAAAACAGCTGACTTTTAGATGGGTGCCAAACACACCTTGTGTCCTTTCTGTTCCCAGGCTTTTACCTTTGCTGATAAACTATGCAAATGTGTTACAATATTGCTTCTCAAGCTGTTACAGGTACAAACTATCTGGATATTTAGATACTACAGGATCTAATAGAATGCTATCAATCTTTTATAGTAAGAGAATACATAAATTATAAACAAATATGTCCTTTGGTCTAGTGGAACAGCATAATGATCAAAGAGACACAATAGAAATGTATTTGCTTCTACAGTAAGCTTTATTCCCCCAGCGCTCAGTCTGCAGTGATGGACAGGCAGTGAGCTGTCAGTTTTTGTTCTGTCTGTCACACTACACTTACCTCCTGTTGTTTTAAGTAATCAATATGGGGGCTGAAATCACCTACCACTACCTCTGCTACCTACTATTTTGTCCACTCATAAATTATGAATCCCTGCACAACATCAAGTCTACAATTTCGATTGCATTTGCTAATCATTGATCAATAATTCAAAAGCCTCTTCTTCTTCAAGGGTCCCTAGTTTCCAGGAACATATGGCATAAGGCTGACAGTGTTCACAAAGCTATTCCCTTATCACAAAAAGAGGCCAGGGAAAACAAATTGTTTAAAGTTGTTCCTTTTCTTTTCTCTTCTCTTTTCTCTT
>WAAF01000861.1:171219-184555 GCA_013400475.1 Tricholaema leucomelas
CTGAGAGAGTCATTGGCTACTGGAATGGGCTGCCCAGGGAGGTGGTGGAGTCGCCGTCCCTGGAGCTGTTCAAGGCAGGATTGGACGTGGCACTTGGTGCCATGGTCTAGCCTTGAGCTCTGTGCTAAAGGGTTGGACTTGATGATCTATGAGTTCTCTTCCAACCTTGGTGATACTGTGATACTGTGATAAGAAAGAATTTCTGCTTTATATAATACAGATATGCAGTTTTATCACAAATGAGTTTATGAGTTTAGCAGTCAGAAGAACAGGGAAGAGAACAACGATAGTGCATCTTGGTTAGATCTAATTAATATAAAGGAAAAAAAAAAAACATTTAACTGACATCTTGGTATGATCACTACATATTCCTCTGTATTTTTCCTATTCTTTTATACGTAATTAATTCATTGTTCCTAATTACAATTCATTTTAGCATTGCTTGCTTCCTGGAATTTTAGCCAAAAGAAGAATACTTTTCAAGGACAGAGCACATGATGTGTATTGTGTGAGCAAGCTGATGGGAACTGTAATTCTGTATGTTACGAGATTCTATGCCATCTCATTTGGAAGCTACTTTAAGATTCTTTGAAGTGTAAATAAATACATAATGGAGAATTTGAAATGCAGGTTTTGAGAACAACTCTTGAAATCAACAGAGATCTAGTATAAGAGTGAGTCTTTTTATCCTGCAAAGTTAGGATTTTGACATTGTAAAATAAATTTTGGGTTGAGTTGTTGTTTTTTTGTTTGCTTGTTTGTTTTCCCACAGCAGAACTAAATTATGTTGAAATAAAAATATTCAATAAAAATTCAAATCAAATCATGCCAAGAATATTTTTGGCAAAGATATTCCAAAGAGTCTAAAACTATTTCCTGAAAATTTGGGATTATTAACCCTCATTATGAATCAGACTTTGTATAAAGTTTTCAGTCTCTTATGTGTGTGTGTTTTCAAGTGGAAACTTTAAGCTTTGCCGTATTTCATCTCCTACTGGCCCTATTTTCAGCAGTCGTTCCAAGGCCAAGTCTTTTATTTGGATCAATTGTGCCAAAATCAGTATTGTGCAATATGCATTTTGTCATTCTGGCAGTAACCTCTATCTTTTTCTAATGTGTTTGAGAGTCCATGGTAATGCTGGTGGAATGGGCCTGCAACAGAGCACAGCTGGAAGGTTGGCCAACATGTAGCAAAGATTCTATTTCTTGACAGAATTAAGTGTAAAAGCCTGTTCTGTTTTTGTCCTCTTTGCTCCTTAACACAAGGGAAAACGTTTTAGAGTTAAAGCAGACTGAGTACCAGCACAGATTACCCAGGGAGGTTGTGAAGTCTTCAAACTTAGAGATATTCAAAATCCTTTGCTTAAGCAAAGAGGTTGGACCAGATGACCTCCAGAGGTCCCTTCACACCCCAGCCATTCTGTGGTTCTAAATCTGTACTCTTTCTCTCTCCTCAAA
This sequence comes from Tricholaema leucomelas, assembly GCA_013400475.1. Lineage (NCBI taxonomy): Eukaryota > Metazoa > Chordata > Aves > Piciformes > Lybiidae > Tricholaema lacrymosa > Tricholaema leucomelas. The sequence goes on from WAAF01000861.1 coordinate 172,678, forward strand.
GAAAGAAGATTCTAGCATTAGAAATGCTATTATTGGAACTATCTATTAGCATTGTTTCAGACAGAAATTTCTGAAGCTTTTTTTGATAACAGAAACCATTTTAATGAGATCTGAATTTGTGCAGATCTGTGATCATAAATTCCAGAAGACGTGGCTGATTTTTTGGCAGTAAGTGCATTATGTAATATAGTCATACTTTAAAATATATATATATATATATAATTATAATAATAAAGTGCCTGTAGTGGTTCTGGGAGTTACCTGTCCCCCCACAAAATGAATATCACCCATACTAGACTGAAATGGATGGAAGCTAAGGAATGAAGCTTTATATTCAGAGCTCAGCACAATATACAAGCAGATATTTACAATATATCGCAAATGTTTACAGCTATATATATAAATATACAGGTTAAAAGTAATACAGAACACAATACCCTCCCCCAGCAATCAGAGTGCCCAGGAAGGCCTCCCAGCCACCCTTCCACCCTTTTTCCACCCCCCTCCCTTTTCCCAGAGTCTGCCTTACATGCAAGGTGAGTTGGAAGAATCAACAAGGAGGGTTAGAAGGAAATGATCAGATGGGTTATGTGCAGGGTCAGGCAGAAGCAGTAAATACAGCAGAAGCCAAGGAGAGACACCGAGTACCTTATCTATGTTTGTGTCCTTGCTTTTATACGTCTCAGCAAACTTATGAGTGAAGTAGACATCACCATTGTTTTCTTTCCACATCCTATAAACTAATTTTTCTCATTAAAATATTCCAATTAGCCTCAAACTAGTACAGTGCCGTTTCCTTAGTTGGTTATAAGACATTGCAGTTGACGAACACTTCTGATAACTCATAGCAGAGATTACCTCAGTCATAAGAAGTGGAATAACTTCCGTACATGAAATAAGCAGGATCTCCCCTAGCCAGCATTCTGAGAGTCTTCCTCTGTTTCATTTTCTTTTCTCTCATGCAGAAAAATGTTGTAACAGCTACCACATGCAAGTATAGATAGGAAAGCTAAGCATGAAATGCAAGTTGAAATTGCATTACAGAAAGGAAGAGTCTCATGTACTAATTTAAGCCAGTGTTCAATTGATGGGAGCTAATGAACTACAAAAGCTCTGACATCTTTTGCAGCAGACAACCCAGTGTAAACTAATCAACATTAAGTCAATATAATCTAACCCTTCATTGTTCATTGATCTTTTTCACAGGCTATGCACTACCTGGACATGTGAATGGGTCAGAAATATATATGGGGAAGAGGATAGAGCTGTAACCACAAAGGAGGAATAAATTAAAGCTGGCCTGCAAGAAAGGAAAATGAAAATTACCTGCTGCATCCCTTCATTCTGCTTTTATAAAATGCCTGCATTTTTCATCAATACCTGTTAAAAAGAGCCTGACCTGTTCATCCATACCTGTCTAGCTTATGCACATTCCAGCTGGAGCTATGCAATGAAAACACTAAAAACATGAGATGAGCAAAGGCTAACTTAGAAGGAGCTTCACACTAAGACTACAAGCTCACTGTTGCTCTAAGTTTGAAAGGTGCTTATGAAGATCTGACTTTAATCTGTTCATCTCTTGAACACTGGGGAGATCCAACATTTCCCACAGAATCACTGCCATTTTTCTGACTTGTCTATACATAGGAGGATGTCACTAGAGGACAATGGTGTATCTCTTTTAAAGCCATTAAGGCTTTGTAGAAGAGTATTAAAGCCATATTTTCCACTAAGTGTGCTGCAGATGGGAAACTTCATGGGCATGGGAACTCAATATTTCACCTGGTGGACATGGGAACTCAATATTCCAACTAGTGGACATGGGAACTAGATATTTCACCTAGTGATATGTATTTCTTTTACTAAGGGAGATAAATTTTTGGGGCAATGAAATGATATTGTGTTACTCAGAGCCTAGATCCAATGCTTTTTTATGTTTGCAGAAGTAAAAAATTGATTTAAAATGTAAATTACACCTGGAGCCATTAGTACAGATACTGTTCATTACAATATGCTTTTGAAAAGAGTACTTTTGTACTTGCAGGTGCACCTTGAAAATTTTTGAAAACATAAAAGCAATTATTTACCTGCAAAGTTTTTCTACAGCTTACCCTACTACTACAACTTTATTTTTTTCTATCACATTTTCTCTCTCTTTCCAGAACTTTCAAAGGAGATTTGTTCTGTGATTCTAAATCTCTGCTCTTTCTCTTTCCTCAAAGATAATGACAACTGACCTAAATGGAGTTTTGACAGCCATAACTCCTATGACTACTCCAGTTCACAACAAGATGATTAAAACCAAAAGACTCACTAAGACGTTTAGGACCAAATCCTGGTCATTTTACTCAGAGGGATTGTCTCAGTGCAGCTAATGGGCAAGTTTCTACCTGTAGAGAAGAAAGGTTTCTGATATCTGTTAGAAAACAAATATAAATATTTTTTATGCCTATTTGAAAAGATATTTTATTAGCTCGCTTATATGAACAACAGACTTAAGTGTATCCTTCTGCTAGTTTGAAGCTAGCTAGAACGTTTTGGTGAGAAGAATTAGATTACAGGCTGTGAAAGGAAAACAGTGGTGATGTCTACTTCCCTCAAAGGCTTGCTGAGATGTATAAGAATAAAAGCAAAACATAGATAAGGGAGTCTTGCTTGGGTCTGGGGAACTGACTGAGCTGCATATTACTCTCTAACCTCACTCTCCATTTCGGACTAATCTACTTTGCTTCCTNTCCAAACCATCACAACCCACTTGTTTTTATTGTATTCACAATGCAGTTTAGATGCCTACAGGCTCAAATGATGTTAGAGTTTATATTTAATTTTTAATTTTCCTTGCAGAATTTTAAATTCTTTCACTACTTGCTATGACAGAATTGACAAGAGAAAGGATAGCTGAGGAGGAGTGGGATGCTATTAAGGAAGTGTCCCAACAGTCCACATAACTCAATGTTATTGAGTCACAAACTCTAGAACACAAGGAGAAAAAGTGACAGTGTAACTTCAGTCTTGGCTTTTTGAGTTTATTCAAATGAAGGACCCTCAAATGGTTTAGTTAGGAATTAAGTTAATTGAGTTTGGTGTAAGGTTGGTGTACTTCCTGCTGGAAAGTTTCCCATATTTCCTCAGTCTAAGTAGCGGCTGGACTCCCATGTCACCCTGTTAGCCCAGACTTTAATTAGTTCTGGCATTCACCTCATAATGATAAATGCTGAGATGATGAATGGAAATGCAAATGAGTGTGAAGTGGCTCAGCCATCAGTGCTGAATATCATTAATACCTTCCTACTGTTAAATCGATCAATGTCATCCCAGGATCCCTCTGTTCAGCGGGTGCAGATGGCTGTCCGCCAGAATGCCTTCCATTATATTGGCAGTGAAAACTTTGTGGGTTTTTCCTCCCCATATGCTTTTATTCATCTTTTGCTGAATATTTGTTTGGCAACTAGAACTCTAATATATTTCCAGCTGAGATGATAACTATTTAGGGTCAATAAGCAAGCAGCTAATTTAGGGCAAAATAAATATGAATATGGATCTCTTCTCACATCAGGAAAGGAGTATCAAGTGCAGATTCAATACATTGGAGTGGAACAGAATTTTTCTCTATGCAAAATTTAGTGTGATAGTAAAAAAAAAAAAAAAAAAAAAAAAAAATAAAAAAATAAAATCNAGATAAGAAAATAAGATCCAAAGATATATATTAATTTCTCAGGCATGTTACACCTTTGTATTTGTAATTTTCTGGGTCTGGCAACAAGTCCTTAGAACTAAGGTTTATGAGAATCAAGGGGCTGTAGACTATTCAACTTGGAGTTTTAATGTCTGAAATATTTGTTATGGATATGAAGAATAAGCCTTTAAAGCATTTGAAATAATTGTTTCACCAGTTAGATTGTGGCTTTGTGCAGTGAATGTGGGGGTCGTCCACAAGGACCTCCATCAGCCTAGTGAGTTTGTTCTTCGAAGGGAAGATTTCTAGTCTAGGCAGACACAGATTTTTTTTTTTCCAAGGAAGTGTTACTGCACATCTAAACTTAGGAGCTAACTCATACTTCCTTTGGGAATGCTTCTTTGCTTAGTACAGACAGAGTAGGAGGATTAACCTTTGTGAATAAACACTTTTCCACACATTTCACAACTTTCAAGCACTCTCAGAAATAAGTAGAGTGTTTTATTATGTTAAATCAGGAAGAAGAGTGTTTCATCTACAGAACATCCAAATAACCACCAAGGTGTTAAGAGAATACTGGGAGGCTAAATTCACTGAAGCTTGGAGTATATTCTCTTATAGCTTATGTTTAGCCATAACATATGCAGTAACCACCAAATGATATAATTTTGGCACTATAATCTGTGCAACCAAATCTCCAACTGTCTATTAATCCACTCGTGTCTGGCTTTGGAGAGACCGAGGAAAAACACACTGTGATGTCTAGACTGTACACTGCAATGCCTAGGTGAAAAGTGGTCCTCCCAACCCCTTCTCTTCTCATAAATAACACAGTTTATCTTTCATTTCCCTTCACAAACTCTCTCATTCCATCCTCTCAGTTGGCTGGAAACTCTCCAGTGGATTGAGAACTTACTGGAACTGGTCCAAGCATAAATCACTCATTATCAGATTCTATTCTTTGTATATGTGAACATGTCTCTTTTTTTCCCCTAAATAGCTATATTGCAAAAAGTAGTTTCTATAAATCACCTCTTCATCTACCCAACTATTTATCTTTTTTTTTTTGTTTTAGTAATGGAATTGTTCTCTGATTTTAGGTTAAATGTTTTCTTTCATTAGTCTAATGACAATTGAAAAATAAAATTGGACCAAAATGTTGTAAATTTAGAGCCTATTAGAGCTTTGATATCTATGCTAGAGTAGTGCCAGCCAAATTAATTAATACAGGAAACACAAGGAAATAAATTAGACACTTTAATTGTGAGATTATAGGAAGGCTAGGGAAAAGCCCAAACAAATTGTAATTACACAGTAGTCATTTAAACCAAACAAGTTGAATTTCTGTGGTTTTTTTTTTTGTGAGATTTTAATCCTTAAAAAGTTATAACACCTCATGCAATGAAGCTGCTACACTGACATATGAAATTAATATGAACTTAAATGACCCTTTCACTTGTGCTCAAAATTTTCCTGAAGAAAGGGACAGAAGGTTAAAAAGACTGCTCAATTTAATTTTGAAGAAGAATAAAACCATGCTGTGGGGAAAAGTACTCATGTTTCATATCCATACAATATACAACCACATGTTGACTTCCAGAATTATGCCAATCAAGAGCTAGATTGTTAGTTACATTTCTTTTAGACAAGCACACATAAGTTTCTATGTTATTAAGCTCTTGCTTACACTGTTAGCAAAACCATTTTATAGTAGTGATTTCCCTCTCATTTTTGAGTTAGTTTTATTCTTGTCATGTATTAATTTGCTCTAATCTCTATATATATATCCTACACAAAAGAACAGTGAGGGATAAAAAAGGGAAGGGGAGGATTCTCAATGTAAATGAGGTCTGGAGCACAGATATTAATGTGGGAATTCTGTGACAGAGATTTAACCAGAAGGCCATCAACAAAGACTGTCAGTGACATGACTTCAGAAGAGTTTTGGATTCCAAGGCACACTTGAAGCTCCATAGTCACAGGCTGTCCTCCAGGCTTCTGGTTTTACTCACCCAAAACCACTTACTAAATATTTCTTAAAGTACTTCTCATACAGTTTGAGTTGATAGAGATCCTGGGTGATAGGTTGGACTGGATGATCTTGGAGGTCTCTTCCAACCTGATTGATTCTATTCTATTCTATTCTATTCTATCCACTTAACTGCACTGTCTTTGCTTCCTTTGTTGTCTTTCTCACATTGATCTCCTTTTAAGCTGTACTTGCCAGCTCACACCTGATGCAGTGAGAATCTGTGATTATTCACAGCCTGTTGTTTTGAACAGGCTTCCTCACTCTATTTCTTGGATTCTCCATTTCAGCTGACAGCTCATCTTGAAATGCATCTTTCAGACCCAATTAGATATTTTCAATTACTCCTTCCTGTATTATTGCACAGCTACTAATGGATTTTCCTTATCATGTCATACTATTTAATATGTCTTCATTACCTACCTGTACATGTGATAACTACTTTTTACAGAACACTTGCCAACCTTCTCAAATCAGGTGGAGACTTTGCCATTAGCTTCAATGGGAATAAAATGTGTTTCTGTGATTTTCATTTTAATTACCATCCTTACTGCAAGTCAGCTACGTTGGTTGTACCCATTGTCTTGCCCTTTATACTTGGTGAAGATATGCACAAAGGGAGATATTATGCAAATTGCATGAAGTTGGAAGATTGTGTCCCTGAGAAAAGAAGTGTTTCTACTACACATCAACCTGATAGCTTTATCCTGGTCTGCACTGCTTTTCATTATAGAAGGCTGCTATTGCTTATTTACTACTTTAAAAGGTCTGAACCATCAGGTGCCTGCCTACAGCTGCATGTGTACATGTGTACTTTCGCATGCATACACAGAAGGAAAGCTTCAGACATAAAGTCAGCAAACCAGTGAATTTATCTCTAGTACCGGCGCGACTGAACATAAGTAGAACTGGAAACCTGATCAACGAGAAAAGCTGAGGAGCAAAGAAGTGCTAAAAGCAGGATTGGTAATGCAGTGAAGGACAGTGATGTAAAGAATAAGGCTTGTTGAAGTCTGAGACTGTTAGAGACAGAGGAGATCTGTCTGGCAGGGGTATAGGAGAAGGAATATTATCAGCAGATGCTGGCAAAGAATCATAGCTCCAAGGGCCTCAATCATATCTTGAAGGTGAAAAATAGTTCTGCAAAAGCCCTTGGCAAACTAGGGGCTTTACTGACCTCTGAGAATATCTCTGTGCAAAGGACAAAACCTTGCCTCTGCTGTCACAGTAGTTACAAGAGATACAGATTTGTGGATTGGTCTGAAAGACTTTAGTTCAGCTTAATGACAGGTGTGAGATCTAAGACTTCATTACAAAGATCTAGGAATTATATCCAAAATGTGTGAAAGCTAGAAAAGACAGATAAAAGCAGAACCTATGCAAAGTCAACTTCTTCATGTATAAACAGCCTTATGTGAACCACACTTTGTGTGATAGAGGAGTTAGTGGATCAGAGAAGATTATAGACAGCTTTTTGGTTAAAACAGCCTTGGAGAACTGGGTTAAACCTTGCCTGTTATGATACCAGTCCTTAATGAGGCTGGTCTAGTCATTTCAACAAAACTTCTTGCAGGTGGTTCCTAATTGTATGCTGCTTGTTTTATGGGTCTCTCATTTGTGAAAATGCTGGATACTCACTTTTACAATGGCAAGGGCTGTGCTCTAAGTTAGTAGGGTGCTAAGGAACAGCAAGCATATACACAGAAGCCAGGCCGTATGTGTGAAGACAAACAAAGAAAAATTGGAATATGAGTGTAGCCCAGATGGGTTAACAAGTTGCTGAAGCTGCTAACATAAAAAGGGATCACTTTTTCCAGAGCTCCCTCCTTCTGTCTTTTACTGACCAATCCGAATATTCACTTTGAAGCTCCAGGGACTGGGAAAGAGTTACACACCTCATCCTGCAGAGTTCACAGTAAACCTCAAATTCTTTACCCTCCATCAATGTTTCTGTGGCCTTCCAACATGTCTCTGAGAATGAAAAGTCAGTCTACTCTTCTAGCATTCCTAGAATCATAGAATGGTAGAATGGTTTAGGTTGGAAGTGACATCAAAGATCATTCAGTTCCAATTCCCTGCCATAGGCAGGGACTCCTCCCACAGAACAGGTTGCTCAAGGCCTCACCCAACATGGCCTTGAACACCTCCAGAGAGGAAGCAGCCACAGCTTCCCTGAGCAACTTGTGCCAATGTTTCACTACCCTCACTGCAAAGAACTTCTTCCTAACATCCAGTTTAAATCTCTCCTTTTCCAGTTTAAACTTATTACCTGTCATCCTGTCATTACAAGACCTTCTAAATAGTCTCTCTCCAGCCTTCCTGTAGGCACCCTTCAGATACTGGAAGTCTACTACAAGGTCTCCTCAAAGCCTTCTCTTCTCCAGGCTGTCCTCATAGCAGAGCCACTGCAGCCCTCTGAGCATCTTTGTGGCCTCCTCTGGACTCGGTCCAGCAGTTCCATGTCCTTCTTGTGCTGGGGGCTCCAGAACTGTACACAGTCATGTTTCTACATCTCAGTTTTTCCTATTATGGAAAAAAATGCAAACAAAATCCCAACAGAAGTAACTACACCCTATTATCCTGCACCTTTATGTTCTGTTGTGGTATTGTTTTGGGTTTGTTTTTTTTTAATACTCTTTGCTAGATACTTTTATATTATAGTGATGGTCATGCTACATCTTTGAAAACTTAACATTCCTTGCATGTGGGCAAGATTTAGACAACTCTGTAAATGTGTCATTAGCCTTCACTAAGTAACAAGGGTGAAAAGAAACACTGGGGAGCTACTACTTCTGATATTCATCCATCCATCCATCCATCCATCCAATGAGCTGGATCATAGAAAAATAGAATGTGGTCATGTAACTAAAGACTACATCACACTCTGAAAAGCAGGCAATTACAACTCCAGATTTTTAATATCTGAAAGCTTGAGAACAAACTTAGTGCTGTTCTGCAGATCATGAAGGCTGGAGGGAAGTATTCTGTTTTCAAGCAATATTGATAACATGAAAGAAGATTAAAGGTTCAGATAACAAAAGCTACTCTACAGGGATCAATTTGTTAATGTCAGATTTACAGATTTATACCGGTATAAAATCCAGTATGGCTGCACTGAGATCAAAATGCTCTTAATTTACATAGGTGTCATTTGTAGTTCACTTCTGTCCTTAGTCTCACATTTCTCTTTAGTCATTGTAATCTTACAGAAGTATGTCAGAACTCAGAGAGAGATTTTCAGGAATAGAAGACATGGTGCACAGGAGTGGTGCTTGCATATACACTGGGAGATTCTAAATACTTATGAAGAGTTAATTAATCTGAAACTGAGAGTTCTAGATGTGGAATTCAAATAAAACATAACTGCGAAGGAAGACGGAAGGAAAGCATGGCAAGAAGAAAGATGGCTTCGTGCTATGTTTTGCAGGCACAGAAAGGGTGCTGCAGTTGAATTAATAAATAAATAAAGACCTAATGATAAAGAAATAGGGAAATACCTATTCACAGAAAATGCACCTTTCAAGTGCAGTTTTGTGGTAGTTTATCTAACTAGGCTTGTATGAGGAACAATGGGCGGCTGGGGTAGGCAAGGTAGCTACAAATTGGGTTAATCCTGCCCCGCTGCTGGTTTTGATGATGGGACAATGTCCTACTTTGTGAACTCAGTCTTGCTGCCTTCACTTTGGCAAACCTCCCAGTGAAGAGAGTGCAAGTTTGCATTTGCAAGCAGTGCTTTGCCAGGTCTGAGCAGAGCCTGCGTGTCACTGCGTTGGAGATTATCTAGTCTAGACCAACCAAGGGGTTATTTCAGTTGGAAAGGTGGGATTTTTTTTGTTTAGCAGTTGCCTCAAGCGTGTGGGTTTGTGGCACACATTGGCAGCTGCTTGGAGCATTTCAGTGTGATGGTGCTGTGTTATTCTATCTTACTGCCCAGCTTTCTCACTTGAGCTGTGGGTCCAAGGCCTGCACTTTCAGCAGGCCAAGCAAATGAAAGGGAAGCTGCTAATGCAATGGTCTCTGCTTAGGAAAGAAAATACCTTTTTTTCACTTGTGATTTCACTGAAAAGCACAGATGTTTCACGAGCTCAGTAAAGAAATGCCTGTTAACTAAGTATCTAACCCTGAGAAAACCTTACAGCTTATCCCAAGGAAGTGGTGGAAGCCCCATCCCTGCAGGTCTTTGAGGCCAGGCTGGATGGAGCTCTGAGCAACCTGATCTAGTGTGAGGTGTCCTTGCCCATGTCAGGGGGGCTGGAACTAGATGATCCTTGAGGTCCCTTCCAGCCCTGACAATTCTATGATTCTATGATTCTATTACATTCTCCTGGCTACAGATGGATGTCTAAGCTGACTCTTTTCCTGAGTCGACTTTACTCAACACCTGTGAGCATGTGATTAATTTAACTAGAGTACACAGTGTACTTTTCTTTCAGCCAAAAAAAAAAAGTTGACCTCTGGTATTGTGAAAGAAAGACAATCAGCTAACCTAATAGGCCCTTTATTTGCTAATCAAACCTCTCATTAACAATTAATTGGATCAAAAGTTCGCTGGCCATTATTGCTGTGTCAGTTCGACTCTGAGGGCCTCAGAGGATGAAACTAAATGAGCTGGTCAGGTTATAAATAATTTCTAGTGACTACTCCTCTTACCTCAGGCTGTTCAGGTAGAGGTCAATGTCCTGCCTACTGCAGGCAGAGAAGACTGTTGCTGCGACAAGCAAGAGGCATTCTTCCTTTTCTAAGACACTCATTTAGGCTTAGTAATTTAAGCCTCTGTAAAAAGCCACAGTATAAAAGCAGCTCTGGGATGCAGTGTTTCTACATGTATTTGCTTATCGTGACTGAATCAAAGCAACATTTTGGATTGCTTAAAGCCTTTCAGAAATGAAAGAGTCCAGGAGCTGCTTTAATCAGGAAATCTGCTTCTTAAAGAAACCCCGCAGAGACAACTTTATGGCAATATAATTATTTGTTTCTATTCTTAACCTAATAATAACAGGTAGTGATTGACAGAGTTCAAATACTGCTCATCAAAGAACGTGAAAGGACCTGTTAGAAATGAATGAAGATACAAGTGAAAATAAAGAGGAGTAAAGGGTTTGGTCCAAAATATGTGCAATGACACATTTTTCATTAAAAAAAAACCAAAAATCATCTTTCTGACTTCCCTTTAGATAAAAAGGGGTGAGCAGGTACATAATTCTTTATATATATTACAAGTACATTATGGGAAGGAGAACAACATAGTGTGGGAAGCTCAAGTCTGAAAGATCCTATGCATAGAATCACAGAATCACAGAAAACATCCAATTGGAAGAGACCTTAACAATTATCCTGTCCAATCTGTGACCCAGCACTGAAAGGTCAACGCTAAACCATGTTCCTAAGCACCAAGGCCACACACTGCTCCAGTACCATGACAGGACTATTTATTCACTATAATCTGATTTAAAAGAGCAAAGTGGAGAAAGCACTGACATCCATTCAGGGCCATTCCAAGGATCAGACAATGAATAAAAGTGACAAACAGTGTATACCTATGGAAGGAGTCTGGAAAAATCCAGATGTCGAAAGGCGGTGCCATGTGAGAATTTATGAGAAAGCTCCAGAAATGTGAATCTTCTTAAAGTGCTTAATTGAAAAGAAGTATAGTGTATTAACAACAAAACAAAACAAAACACAAACATATTTAATGGAAAGACTGGATGAGGCACTTAGTGGCATGGTCTAGTTGACTGGATAGGGCTAGGTGATAAGTTGGACTGGATGGTCTTGGAGGTCTCTTCCAACCTGGTTGAGTCTATGATTCTGTGTAAGTGGCTTATGTATACTATAAAGTTATCCACACCAAATAATAGAGCCAAATATATATATGTGTCTGTATATATACACACACACATATAGAATCAAAGAATCATAGAATGGTTTAGGTTGGAAGAGATCTCAAGGATCATCCAGTTCCAACCCCCTGCCATAGGCAGGGACACCTCCCACTAGAGCAGGTTGCTCAAGGCCTCATCCAGCCTGGCTTTAAACGCCTCCAGGGAGGAAGCATCCACAACCTCCCTGGGCAACCTGTTCCAGTGTCTTACCACCCTCACTGTAAAGAACTTCCTCCTAACATCCAGTCTAAATCTCCCCTCTTCCAGCTTAAACCCATTCCCTCTCGTCCT
>WAAF01000861.1:185150-245265 GCA_013400475.1 Tricholaema leucomelas
TCCATTGTAGCTGTGACTTCATCATAAAAAGCCACCAAATTTGTCAGGCATGATTTGCCCTTGGTGAAGCCATGTTGGTTACCACCAGTCACCTCTGCTTGGTTTTCCATTTGCTTTTGCAGATATATATATATATAGGCTGAACTGTTCCTTGCATAACCAATATCTAATGGCTCAAACTCTCACCTCACATAGTGGAAAAATCTGAAAAGAGAATGGACAGGAAAGGACAACAAAATAATTATAGTCCAGATGCTGCATGGAGCTCTGTGTACATGGATTTTCTTTCAGGCAAATAAAATAAGCTCCTAAGTGGCCAGAAGGCATGTAGGTGTGGTTAGGTCAGCATGATATTAACATGTTTACACAGCTTTGGCAAGGCTTGGGAGCAAAAGCCAAGCTCTCATCTTCTTGGAGTATGTAGAGAAGGAAGTCAAAAAAGATTGACAACTCTGAGTTGTCTGAGACTTAGAAACTTCTAGTGCATGATAATGTTCTTAGGCACCTCTAGAAACTGGAGGTTGTTGTTCTCAGTACAGCTACTGCTATTTCACACACCTGCTCCTGCAACAGGTTATAGTTATAGCAAATCTCCAATTCACAGACCCTGTCGGGGCTGAAACAAACAGCCAAACCAACCAACCTCTCTGGGCCTTCAGATACAGGAATGCCCAGGTGCTGGCTGAGCTACATAGCACCACTTGTAACTGGCTTTAATAAAAGTAAAGAGGTACAAGGATAAGAAGGTGAGTCATTACCTTGAGAATGGGATCCCAGGTCTGGAAAACAGCCAGGAGAAGGAAACATTGACCTGGGAGTCACCCTTCCTTATGAATTTTGCAGTTTACTGAAAGATGCACTGGCCAGGCAGGATTTGGCTAACTCTAAACGGATTAAATATACATGATTCCATTTCAATGACAGCCTGCTGGCTGTCAGGCATATATATCAAATATGTCATAGCTGTATTTGCAGATATGTTATCCATTTAGTAATGAATATTATTAGATATATACATATTTCCCTCCTGATTACTTATTTTCAATACATTCACAGAGATGTTTCCCAAAGGGCTGAGAGGGGGTCCTGGGAACCGGATAAGACCATTCTCAGGGCTTAAATTTTTAATATTAAAATGCATTGAGATTTGCTATACACTTGCTCGAGATGTATTGCCCCAAGCAAAACAGTGTTTTATGGATGGACATGCAATTTTTTTGCTTTCAGCCCAGGATCACATTTGTTTTAGTGGCTTTGGGATGTGCAAAACAATGAATGACAAGTATAAATAAGCATTCTATATTTGAGGTGGGGGGAAAGTCAGAACTGAAGTATTTTATATATATATGCATATATGTTCATATGCACAGACTTACATCTCTTTATGTTGAAACAGTTCAGGTAAAAAGAAATACTGTATTTACTGTATTATTATTTTTATTATACAAGACTGCATCTTAGATACTCTGAATGAATCCAGCCACTTTCTTTCCACTGACAAAGCACAATGTTCTTAATCTAAATCATGCCAAGAGTAAGCCCTAACCTTCCTACTCTCCTACAAAGAAGAGACATCTGTTTCAGCTGGAGCATAGCTGAAATAAGTATTAAGAGGAAGCTACATTAGATCACTTCTGTCTTGCTAATTTTAAATGACACCAGTATTTGAACTATCCTTCATTAAATATTCCTGAACACGTTCTATCTCTACAACCCACTTTCATCAAGACATGCAGAGAAATTCATGTGAAAATCTTCCCTTTGAATACATAAAGTAAGATTGCTAATCGTGCATTAATCTCATGTATTGATTTTGCGGTATTCCTAAGGGGGAAAGAAAAGTGATTCTAACAATTCCATTGGTTTCATGAACATTCTCACTAAGATTGATGTAAACCCAACCTAATTCACATTAAACCTCCATTTCTTCTCATACAATTCTGTACAAATTAATCTGTTTCAGTGATATTTCAGGGCATTCATCAGGTCAAGAGAGGTGATTCTTCCCCTTTACTTTGCTCTTGTAAGACCCTACCTTGATTACAGCATCCAGTTCTGGCATTTACATCATAAGAATGACACAGAGGTGTTGGAGTGAGTCCAGACAAGCGCTACAAGGCCTGGATCACCTCTTCTATAAGGCTACAGTAAGAAAACTGGAGTTGTTCAGCCTAGAAAAGTCTGCCATCCAATTTCTGAACAGATCCTACAAGAAAGCTGGAGAGAGACTTTTCATAAGAGTGTTTAGTGACAGGACAAGAGGCAATGTTTTTAAGCTGAGAGGGAGTAGCTTTAGACTGGATGTTAGGAAGAAGTTCTTCACTGCAAGGGTGGTAGGAATCTGGAATACGATGCCTTCTCTCTGGGAATGTTTAAGGCCAGGCTGGATGAGGCTCTGAGCAGCTGAGTCTAGTTGTGTGGTGTCCCTGCCCATGGAGGGAGGTTGGTGTATATGATCTCTAAGGTCCCTTCCAACCCGAGGCATTCTTTGATTTGCTTCAGTATGAACATTACTTCTTTGTAGTTTGTAGAAAACACCTTTCCAAAAATTGAGTGACTAGGGTTTTTTGAAGGTATGAACAGGAAAACAATGTTGAGAGGAGATGGTGTTAAATTTGTGGGAAATTAGTGAAGACAAACGTCTTGACTGCAGATAGAGTTCAGATTACATAACATTATCCTTAAATTCATCTTGGTGTATACTGACAAACAGTCTAACTATTTGTTTAATGCTGCTTTCTGCTGAGAAATGCTGGTGAAAATTGCAATAAGGAAAACTAAGAAGCAGTGCATGGAAAATGAAAAGTTGTTTTGCTTCTGAGAACTGAAACACAATACGCATTGCTCAGTATTAGGAAACTAAATGGAAATTTGAATTAATAGTTCAAATAGTGTGGATGACCTTTTCTGTCTATTTGCTAAGAATAAAAAAGAAAATTGACATTTACACATTTTAAAATAATTTCCTAGAAAAATAACTACTTTATTCTCTATGGTGGGGACAGAGTGGCTGGAGAGCAGCCAGGACTAAAGGGACCTGGGGGTGCTGGTAGATAGTAGGTTGAAGATGAGCCAGCAATGTGCCCAGGTGGCCAAGAGAGCCAATGGCATCCTGGCCTGCATCAGGAACAGTGTGGCCAGTAGAAGGAGGGAGGTTATTCTTCCCCTGTACTCAACACCGATCAGCCACACCTTGAGTACTGTGTCCAGTTCTGAGCTCCTCAATTCAAGAGAGATGTTGAGATGCTGGAATGTGTCCAGATAAGGGCAACAAGGCTGGTGAAGGGCCTGGAACACAAACCCTATGAGGAGAGGCTGAGGGAGCTGGGGTTGTTTAGCCTGGAGAAGAGGAGGCTCAGGGCAGACCTCATTGCTGTCTACAACTACCTGAAGGGTGGTTGTAGCCAGGTGGGGGTTGGTCTCTTCTCCCAGGCAACCAGCAACAGGACAAGGGGACAAAATCACAAGTTGTGCTGGGGGAAGTATAGGCTGGATGTTAGGAGAAAGTTCTTGACAGAGAGAGTGATTGGCATTGGAATGGGCTGCCCAGGGAGGTGGTAGAGTCACCGTCCCTGGGGGGGTTCAAGAAAAGCCTGGATGAGGCACTTAGTGCCATGGTCTAATTGACTGGATAGGGCTGGGTGATAGGTTGGACTGGATGATCTTGGAGATCTCTTCCATCCTAGTTGATTCTATTCTATTATATTATATTATATTGTATACATTACTGTGTTCAAACAAATTCTCCTCTTCATGAGCTGTTACCTTGAGCCAGCTTTAGCTACATAGTGTGATCATTGGGAAAATAAACATGCAAGCAGACATCTGTAGGTGAGTTAGTTTCAGAACCGATTTGGAGTCAGAGTTGGAGTAAGTGTAGCTACACTGTCTGAGCTTTGTCTTTCTCCTGGTGAAGGCAGAAACAGGAAATTTTATTTGCTTGTCCTATTTTTTTGGTTATACTCATTGCTCTGGTGCCCAGATGGAATGACACAGGTGTTGCTACTATATTGCTGAAGATATTCATAGAACCATAGCATCATTGAATGTTTTGGGTTGGAAGCAACTTCAAGGATCATCCAGTTCCAAACCCCTGTTATCCAGCTTTAAACCAGCACTGATGTGGAACATGAAGCAATGTCATAGAGCTAGAATGTTGTCCATGTGGTTTGCTGTCACTTCTACAATAACTGCAGCACTTGACATTGTTCATTGAGGGATTCATCCTCAAAGGATGTAAGCCAGTAAAACTGTAGCAAAGACAGGTGATCCATACTCATTTAGATGTTAATTTACAAGGTTAATATCAAGTCTCTCTTTTCCTAAACTGCATATGACTATGTGTTATTTAGCTAGAGCTTGATGCTTTTACTCAGAACCTTGACATTATAGAAAGCAGAACTTCTAACTAGCTGACATTCTTGTTAAAACTTTGTTGATAGCACTAATGTTGATGTAAACACTATTGTTTGAAGTATTCTTAACTCCTCAGAAAAAAAAAAAAACAAAAACAATTAGAACCTGAAAAATGGAGAGGCTTAGTTAATTTCTGTGGTTTTGTTTTAATCTGTGCTGTTAATTCATTCTATCTCGCCTAGAATAGACACTTAGCAGGAAAATACTGGGATTTATGTAAAAGTGCATTGTCATTTCCTCTGGAACACAGAGATTACACAAAGGGTTCTCAAATTTCAGCACAAACTGCATAGGCAGGTAGGTATCTTCAATAGCAGGCTCCTCCCTTAATCACCATAAATGCGCTTCAATTTAGCTATTTGTCTTTCCATCTGTTCTGCAAATAGTAAAGTGTCAGTGGCTTGCTCTAAGGAAATATTTGTGCTGCAGAAGTAATGTACTAAATTGCAAGGTATATATTAAAAAGAAATAATAAATCCTAACAAATCAATCAGACTACATAATGAGAGGTGAGATGGAACAAACTTTTCAGTCTTGTTTGGTCCTGTTATACTAGAAACCTGCAACATCTCCTGATTAGTCATTCACTAGCTGCGGAAGGGAGAGGTGAGGCAGAACTGTAATTTAAGAGCAGTGCTTTGTAATTAATTCATATCTATTTTTTATCTTGCTGTGGGTTTTTTCTCCTTCAAAGGGCAACAGAATACAGTGTCAGAAACATAAGTAAGTCTGAAAACAAGGGATGCTGCTTTCATTTAATTTGAGAGTCAATTTAAGATATCTTTTAATCTGTCTTCTGCCTTGCAACTGATCTTTTCATTAATGTCTGTTCTTGTGCAGGAGATACAGAAGAAGGGGAAGAGAGAGCAGGGTCTTTAACCATTTTTAAGTGCCCATCAAGTAAAATTTCCTTGATATCAACAGACAGCTAAAGCATTAAGAAGCCCTGTTCAAAAAGGGAAAAAATGAATGCATTTACAAATTCCAGGATCACATTGAGAGTAAATGCTTTGGAATTCATATCTAAGCAAAAACATTTGGGGTGCTTGTGCCCTCGGGCTTCCTTAAGTCAAGACATACACAATTAGAAGACTTGGATACCTGCCCAGACAGACTGTGCCAAAGTCATCTCTGGCAGTCCTCACAGTAGAGATTACAGTTAAATGTGAACTGATTCACATTACTTTCTATTTTCCAGTTCTGACAGATGGAAACAGATACCAAAGAAGAGTCCAAATCTCTCCACATGTTGATCCATCTCACTCATCATGCTCTATATACTGCATTCAAAGTGGAGAGCTATTCTGCAGACATCAGTTTGGGAAATCATTTGTGCTAGGAAGAAAATAAAATCAAGTACACACAATATACTGTCAACAAGACCTATTCTTGATCCAGTGAAAATGACAAGATGTAGATCTGCAGTTCCTAACAGGACGGCTTATTCAGAGCAAACTGAAGAAAAGTTAAGTTAATGACATGAGTGTCTTGGTTGGATATGGCTTTTGGGAAGTTTCTATAATGGGAGACAGCACTTGGCTTAGCTCAGCTTCTGAGCCTGCTTGGAACCAAAATGAAAATGTACCAGAGATGGGAAAATGGAATACTACCTATTGAAGATTACAAGGGCACGTGGTGGTTTGGCTCTGCCTGGAGCTTAAGTGCCTGCCAAACCTGCTTGATCACTTCCCTTCTTAAATGGACAGAGGAAAGGGGAAAAAAGAACAAAAGGCCTGCAATAAGATGGAAGGAATCAAATCATGTGAAGCACGAGCAAAGGCTTCACACAAAAGAAAAAGCAAGCAGAGATGTTATTTTCTACCTCTCATCATTAGATGGTGGTTGGTCAGTCCTGGGAAGCAGGGCTCCGATATGTGTAGTGGTTGGTGTAGAGGACAGATGCCATGGACAAATATCCCCACACTTCCTTCTTTCATTTAGTATGATATCATGTGGCATGGAATACCCCTGTGGCCAGTTTGGGTCAGCTGGCCCAACTGTGTCCCCTCCCAAGACTTTGCCCACCCCTCAGCATACTCTTGGGTTGGGGAAATGTTGGAAAAGCACAGCCTGGGTGCTCCTTCAGCAGTAGCCAAAACACCGGTGTGTTAGCAACACCCAGCTACACACTACAGCGCTAGAAAGATTCTCTGAGGAGAATCAACTTCAGCTCATCCAAACCCAATACAAACAATTTTTCCAAGTATTAGGAAAAAGTTCTTTTACACCAAAAAATAGAGAAGCTAAAAGCCTGTGTTGCTGGCACATATTTTGAAAAGAAACTGAGATGAACTTATGGCAAAGGACCTGGGGGCCATGGTGGATAACAAACTCAGCATGAGCGAACAGTGTGCTGCAGTGGCAAAGAAAGCCAGCAGGAGGCTGGATTGCATCAATAAGGGTGTTACCAGCAGAGATAAAGAAGACATTATCCCACTCTATTCAGCACTTGTCAGACCAAACCTGGAGTACTTCATGCACTGTACAAAAAAAAAAAAATGAGGACAGGCTAGAGAGTGTCCAGAGAAGAGCCACAAGGATGGTCAGAGTGCTGGAAGACCTACCATATGAGGAAAGGCTGAGAGAAATGGCTTAGGGAAGCCCTTACTACCATGTACCAGCACATAAAGGGAGATGGAGGCTCCAATTTACAAAGAGTCATGTGGAAGAGGCAAGGTGTAATGGATAAAAGTCACTCCTGGGGAGATTCCAATCAGAATCCAGAAGAAATTTTTTCACAATGAGAACAGTAAGACATTGGAATGATTTCTCAAGAAAAGTAGCGGATTCCCCTACTTTGGAGCATTTTAAGACTCAGCCTGACAGAGTGCTATGTCATCCCATTTAAGTTGTACTATCACCCAGAAAGGCTGGACAGGCAGTCCTGGGGTCCCTTCCAGCTGACATTCTGTGATTCTGTGAAAAAGTCGAGGGTAACCACCTGTAATGAGGGCTTTGAAATGCAGTGCCATTGTAGAAGCTCTGTTGCCTGAAAGTTGATGCTGCATTTTTCACTCAAGGATCATTTCAGAAGCATGGTTCAGAGACCTGCCATGTGGAAGCAAATGTAACCAGAGCTCTTACTCTGGTTGGGCGTGACACTGGTGAAGTAGGATGAATAGACTCTGAAACTCATGCCACTTTCCAGTGTGTTACTTGAATTCATGACACTACATTTTGAATTTATTTCATTCTGATAGTACATGAAGCATTGCCAGGGCTTGTCAGAGTCCAGAAAATCAAGCAAGTAAAGCAGTATCAACATGACAAAGACTATTTTTTTTCTGGAGTAGTGCTTTCAATAAGCAATAGACTAACAAAAAGTCTCTAAAAATCCAGAAGCCAGAAATAACTCGTGTGTAGGAAAAAAAGAGAGCAAAGATGAAACCTGAGTTTTTTCACATTGATTTCTTAAGAAGATAAAGTTCATACGTGATGGTTATAATCTGCTTCCCTTTCCCCATTATCAGTTTTACCCACTGAGAAACAGGTAGGTGCCTCAGAGATACTGCATTTGCACAAGCTTCTTTAAAATCTGTCACCTAACAAGATCCTAGGGAAAATCCTGCCAAAGGAAAGGCTGAATCCCGAGCTCAGCATTACTGCTTTGGCCAGTCAGCAGCCAGGGTGCACATACAGGTGGGGCAAAGAGTGAATCCCAAGGGAGGTGGTGGATTCGCCTACATTAGACAGTTTCAAGGCCCACCTTGACAGGATGCTGGGCCGTCTCATTTAAACTATATTCTTACCCTGAAAGGTTGGACTAGATGATCCTTGATGTCCCTTCCAACTTGATATTCTATGAATCTAAAAATCCACGTCTGGACACCAGTCAGGACATTTGCTGCTCCTTTTGCAGCTGGTGGTTATCACCAAGAGGAGATACTTAGGGTTTCAGTGTAGGGTTTGGTGGGATAGAATTAGAGATGTCTCATGGAAAACAAAGGTTCACTGTGTCTGTTGTTGGAGGAAAGACATACTAAATGTATATGCAAAAGCTTTAGACAGAATTTTATGGTAACCATATGAAGACTAGGTTGGATGAGACCTTGAGCAACCTGTTCTAGTGGGAGATGTCCCTGCCTATAGTGGGGAGTTGGAACTAGATGATCTTTGAGGTTCCTTCCAACCTAAACTGTTCTACGATTCTATGATGACCATTAAAAAGCTGGGAAAGGCTCCACTCTGAAAGAATCATATTACTCTTAATAATTGGATGCAACAGATTAGAAAGGATTGATTGAATTACTTAAAAGTAGTGAGCACTCTTAAAAGTATATTATGTAAATGTAGTTAATTTCACTTTAAAACTTAAAAGGAAGGTAGAGCTATATTTGAATGTGAGGGTGGTGTTAACCATGATCTGAATTTTAATAACACTCCCTTGAAGCTCTCAGGGATTGTTATCCATTAGGGATGAGAAATTCAGAAATAAGGGAGTGGCTGACAAATATTTTGTTCACAAACAATGCTCTCTAATAGCAGCAGTACTAATCATGTTAAGTGTTTCAAATCCAGCCACTCCAGAGTACAATTTAACATGAGACAGCTTTTCAGTCTGTGAATCAGGCAAAGGATAGAGTGACCAAGAAAGATTACAATCAGTACAGCAAAGAGGGCAAAACCTACCTGGAGAGATCTGGATTGTTTAGTCAACCAAATTTTCATAACAAGCCTGAATGATAGGAATGAAGATAAGAGAGGACATGCAGCTGTAGTTGTTCTCTACTATGAAAGCTACACCAGCTGTGTGGATATGAACAGTCCAACAGTAACATACTCATGTATAAGACTGTTGGTACTGCAAAGAATGTGCTCAGAAATGGCGATTGCCATTATGCTTCAAAAAATGGAAGCTGAAGACCTCACTTCATCGGTTCTCACATATTTGGGTTGAAGAGCTGAAAGAACGGAAAAAGAGATAATTTCACATCAGGGTGGAATTTATACTTCAGGACTTTTTAAGGTCAGCCAAGCTATCTCAAGCAAATCAGAAAATTATTTTTAACTCTTCACCTTTTAAGATATTTTTAAAATGAAATCTTAAAAAATGGAAATGTTTTCTAGAAGTAGGAAAAAAAGGAAACCAATTCCATTAAAAAGAATTTTAAAAGTCTTATTTCCTTAACCAGAACTACTCAGTATCTTGACTGCAAATTGTGGCATTTCCATTTCTGTCAAACTGCATTTTTTAACAGCTTAGGGCTATTTTAGAATAGACTAGAATAGAATCAACCAGGTTGGAAGAGACCTCCAAAATCAGCCAGTGCAACCTATCACCCAGCCCTATCCAGTCAGCTGGACCATGGCACTAAGTGCCTCATCCAGTCTTTTCCTGAACACCTCCAGGGACGGTGACTCCACCACCTCCCTGGGCAGCCCATTCCAATGCCAATCACTCTCTCCGTGAAGAACTTCCTCCTAACATCCAGCCTATACCTCCCCCGGCACGACCTGAGGCTGTGTCCCCTTGTTCTGTTGCTGGTTGCCTGGGAGAAGAGACCAACCTTCACCTGACTACAACCTCCCTTCAGGTAGTTGTAGACAGCAATGAGGTCTGCCCTGAGCCTCCTCTTCTCCAGGCTAAACAACCCCAGCTCCCTCAGCCTCTCCTCATAGGGTTTGTGTTCCAGGCCCCTCACCAGCCTTGTTGCCCTTCTATGGACATGTTCCAGCATCTCAACATGTCTCTTGAATTGAGGAGCCCAGAACTGGACACAGTACTCAAGGTGTGGCCTGACCAGTGTTGAGTACAGTGTTGAGTATTCAGACATTTTAGTACATCATAACACACAGTTGCCCATTAGGGTCATGATGATGTTTAAAATTTTGCATATCTCTGATCAGATGTCTTATTATTTATATCTCTCCACAAAACTACTTGCAGTGAAGAATAGAGCTGCTCACAAAACTACTTGTGAAGAATAGAGCACTAATGTTCCATATGCATCTAACATAAACAATAATAAAGGGAACACAAAGTTATGTATCTTCTGTAATGCATGTAATTCATGAAGAAATGCACTGCTTGGTGCTTGAAGCATTTGAAAAGTTAAATTATGCCAAATTCATGTCTTATTGAAGAATTGTAAACAAGAGGGGATAAAGATTTTTGGAATCATGCATAAAATACAAGACTAGTTATGTGATGAGAGAAGGAAATTATCCTTTACTAAAAGACATATTTGACAAAGTAATGCTGAGATGGAGTACAGTATAATGTGGTAGAGCCACTGCCTACATTTAAAAATAGCAAGTATAAGCCTTGATATGTCAATGCAGTTAAGTATAGTAAAAAGCCCCAAAACTACTTGTAAAATTTCAGAAAATAAAAACTCTAAAAGAGAGGCTTTTTTGTACCTGAAAATGTCTCAGAAGAATACATTTAGAATGGTGGCAGAATCCTGTAATCTCTCCAATAGAAGCAAAGCCATGCACTGCACCAGTTGTATGAATGATGATTACTAACAGATATAAGGTCATTGATCTTTCAGTTCAAATCAGATAATTACTCAAACCCAGAAATTGCATACATAGCCTTTTTATTATGAACTGGTAGTCAAAATAGATTGGAAAGTGTTTTTTATGTCGAGTTTATATGTATGTGTGTCTGTCCAGATGACACCAAGATGTGTGGCACAGTCGACTTGATGGAGGGCAGGGATGCATCCAGAGGGATCTGAACAGACTGGAGAGGCAGAGAGGCCAACCTCATGAAAGTCAACGAGGCCAAGTGTAAGGTTCTGCACCTGGGTCAGAGCAATCCCAAACACAAATCCAGGCTGGGTGGTGAATGGCCGAGAGCAGCCTTGAGGAAAAGGACCTGGGGGTCTGGGTTGATGAAAAGCTCAACATGAACCAGCAGTGTGAGTGCAGCCCAGACAGCAACCCTGTGCTGGGCTGCATCAAGAGAAGTGTGGCCAGCAGGGCAAGGGAGGGGATTCTCCCCCTTTACTCTGCTCTCCTCAGACACCACCTGGAGTACTGTGTGCAGTTCCGGAGCCCCCAACACAGGAAGGACGTGGAACTGCTGGAGCAAGTCCAGAGGAGAGCCACGAAGATGATCAGAGGGCTGNGTGTCCCTGCCTATGGCAGGGGGTTGAAGCTGGATGATCCTTGAGATCCCTTCCAACCTAAGCCATTCTATGATTCTATAATTCTATAATTCTATGATTCTTGTCTGTACTTTGTGGGATTTTATATTGTTGTTGCTCAAGAGTTTCAAAAGTATTTTAAAATGTTGAATTAAAAGATCAGATTTTTTTTTTTTATTTAAGCTTTTCACACAATTCAGACTATTTAATATTAATGTATATAAAATGCAAAAGAGAAGTAAGTCATGCTGGGTATATATACTAAGTAATTAAATATATGTAATTAAATATATGAAAAAGCATTAGTGTCGTCTTCTTTATTTGAGATAAAAGGAGAATAAGGTGCTGTTTCTAAAGCCAGTCATAGAGATCACAAGCTGAAAACAAGGAGGAAAGAACAAAAGAGATCATAAGTAGAAGAGAATGAGTCAGGAAATCCAGCTTTTCTGTTGGAGAAGACCTCATGTGACTTAAGAAAAAGCTTGAGAACTATATGCCACCTTTTCAGCTGAGCATCCAAACAGCTATCACATCTCCAGCACTGACTCAGCTTTATGTCCTCTGAGATGAGATACCGTGTGTGTGAACCTGATCTTGTATCTGGAGGTACAGTTACTCTTCCCTGAGTTGCAAGACTGCAGGGTCACATACTTGTGTTGCTGAGACTTGATAAGGAGGTTACACTCAGGAGAGAAAACAGAAGGTATCAGGCCACAGCCTGACAGTCCACAGACAAGCCACCGCTATTCTAAATCACTTAAAATAAGAATGCTGCCTATAGTAATTTCTCAATGGATGAGAAACATAGATGAGGTCAACCAGCCACAACTGACCCTCTAACTACCTTTAGAAAAACAGATGTGAAGAGCAACTGCTAGGCAGGTAAAGGTCAGCAATGACAAAACTGAATCTTTGAGTTTCTCTCAAGATGTTTCCAAGCCAACATCAGTTAAACTTTGCCTTGATATTGCTTCATTTATACTGATCTTGCTCTTGATCAGTAATTGAATGTATGTGTTTAGATAGCAGGTTCAATCACACGGAGCACTACAATCATGAGTTCAAATCTCAGAGAGATGATATTCTCCTCTCTGTTGTGCATGTAACTGTGTCATTTTTTTATTGTGGCTCGTTTGCAGCTGCTGCTTTGCAGTAAAATAATTAAAACTTGCCTGCTACAAAGAAAGAGGCTAGATTATCTTCAGGATTCTGAGAACTGGTTTACTGAGTTGCCTTACATAGACCTGGCGAGTGGTTGAAAGGCTGCTTTTGACCTGATTCTATCACAGTTAGCTTCTGATACATGTAAGGGTGATACCTGCTCTGAACACACTTTTTAAAGCAGAGTTATTATTGTGTATTATATTAGGCAGTGATCTAACTCTTGAGAAATTCTCTGGACAAAAAAAACTGAAAAAATCTGCGAGGCACTCAAAGCACCTGGCATTGTTAACAAGGGCTTGATCTTTCAATAGCCAGTCCACTGCAGAAGGCTCCAAAGGGAAGGCCCACTACTTCTTGTAGATTTAATTTTCTCCATTCTATGGTAGGATGTTGGTTTCTAAGTATCTATGTAGTAGTTTAATAAAAAAGAGGAAAATGTGTGGCTGCTGTTGCTGTTGCTGAAGGATATAGTGACAGAGTTTTGTACACGTCTAAGACCAGATGTATGTTTCACCTTCACAGCTATCTCCCAGTGCCTTGGTCACTCCAACAAACAGCTCTGGCTCAGCCTTTTGGCAAAGAGGAGCTAAATCAGCATCATTCACCTTGGAACAGCCGCAAACTCCTTGAATCTCGTGTGTTTTTTTTTCTCTGAAATGAAGGGATCAGGTCCCCTGGCAGTAGGATGCAGACTGTGATCAATAATGGTATGCCATTCCTTCTCTGTACTTTCAGCCACGATACAGTTGGTGCTGTGAGCAGGGTGACCTTGTGCACTGTCCACTTGTTCCTCATCTCACACTACAGTCATGGCACAGTATTGTGATAGTTTTCTACACAGGTTTCTTCAAACCTATTATTTCTAAGGTTGCTGCTTCGATTGATTTAACTTACCTCTGCTGAAGGGGGTAATTCACCTTCTTCCTCATCTCCCTTGATCTCAAATACAAACTCTTGAATGAAAACTTAGGTGAGTGCTTGTCAGATTTATTTGTTAACTGGCATAACACTTTATGCTCCAGAAAACAAAATCAGCAGAATATTTTGTGGATTAAGTCAGCACACAGACATGTACAGTGAGCACAAAGTGAAAGTTTTATTCATAAAAGTAGCAAGAGGATAGTGAAATGAGAAGAGGATGGGGAGAAAGGACAAGGGAAGAAAAGGATGGGAAAGGAGAAGTGTGAAGAAATACTTTAACCATTAAGATGGCAGGAGGTAATTAGGAAGATCCAGCTTCCTCTTACCTAGGTGTGCAAGTCATAACCAAAGATGATCTGAACTCTTATATTACCACCAGTTCTTTCAAGTAGGCAGCTGACTCAGACACTGGTCCAGCACAGTAATGGGACAAATAGAATTCAGACAGTCTCTACTTCCAGTGAAATCTGGTGTCTCAAGGTGATCCTCAGCCTGGCACAGGGAAGAAAGTAACACTATTTTTTCATGTAACTGACTAAGATAAGACCTTTAAGTTTCATGTCCTCACACAGGGTGCTTGAATTGCTAGTGCAGCTATCTGCCATCATTCCCCCACCCACGTGAAGTAGACGACTGGAATAGTCACTCCATCACAGAATATCTATGTTGAAATGAAAACATAACAGATTGCAAGTTCCAGTGAAAGAACTGATATTGTAGAATAAAATCAAATCGGGAAAATGTGATGCAAATTTCAGGAATTAGTAAACCTGGAGCTGTATAAAAACTCCAAAGCCTCTAATTAACCTACCAGAGCTATCCTAATCCACACTGTGAGTGCTGGGGTGCCAACCACCTGTCAAAGCACAGCACTGAAATCTATGAAGTATTGTCTTGACTCAACCTTCATAGATACATTTAAGGTACCTTCTAATGTGATGCAGATCTTTTTCAACTGTACTACTCAAGAAATAATGTATTAATATGTCCAAAATTTAGAGGTCTTGGCTAAACTGACTTTAGACTATGAATCCAATTTCTGCTCTCCATGGCTCTTGAAACATAGCCCTGAGTCACCATGGACACTCATGTCCAAAACAACCAGCACTTAATTCATAGAACAAAAAGTTTCTCCTCCACACATGTTGCAAGAAATACATGAGAAACCTAAGCACTGTTCATTGTCAACCGTTCCATTTCTGATCAAATTTATAAAGGAGCTAGGAAAAAAAACTTCTACAAGGTCACTTGGGTGATGCAGAGACTATATATTTGAGACTACTCAGACTTAGGTTGTCTGGGTGAGTTAGAAGCAGTTCCAGTGTTTTGTTGGATGATTGCCACCTGTCAGAGCACAAACACAACACCTTCACTGTCATCGCCTGGAGTGATAGGCCTCACTAGCAAAAGGTAATAGAGACTTTCCTCACAGAGGTGCTGGAGGCAAGCTGAACGATTTAGAAGGATTTACATCCTTCCTGGAAGGACATATCCAAAATAGTTATGGGAGAACACTCCTCTGTGTCTCGGTCTCTCATTTATCAATCCCGCATTCTTTGTCCACATCTACTTGGTATCTGCTTGCAGCTGCAAGAAATGCTCACACAACACAGGTCTCACAGGAAGCAGTGTTTACATGGTGTAAACTTTTGCCTTCTCCTTCAGTGCCTGTGATGGACTATTGTTTGGAGAAAATCAGTCCATGAACGGAGAACAGCTTATCGAAGCTGAACCTAAATGAAATACGGGTAAAATTGATGACCGGGGAAAAACCACTTTGAGAGCTGGTGTTTATCACATGGTTTCCTTTGGCTGAGTATATGTAATTTCCTCTTCCTCAGCTCAGTTTCTAACTTAGTCCATGCTGAGTTACATTTCAATACTTGAAGGAAGTTTGCAAGAAAGTGGAGGAGCAGCTTTTTACAAGGACATGTAGCGACAGGACAAGAGGGAATGGTTTTAATCTAGACCAGGGTAGATTTTGGTAAGACATAAGGAGGAAATTCTTTACAAGGAGGGTAGTGAAATACCGGAACACATTACTCAGAGAGGTGGTGCAGGCCCCATCCCGAGAGACATTCAAGGTCAAGCTTGATGGGGCCCTAAGTAACTTGATCTAGTTAAAGATGTCCCTCCTCACTGCAGAGGTGTTGGACAAGATGACCTTCAAGGTGCCTTCCAACCCCATGCTGTGCTAGTTTGAAGCTAGCTAGAATATTTTGGTGAGAATAATTAGATTATAGGCTGTGAAAAGGAAATAATGGTTATGTCTACTTCAATTATAGGCTTGCTGAGATGTATAAAAGCAAGAATACAAATATAGATAACATAGTTGTTCTCTGGCTTTGACTGCCTGCACTTTTCTCCCTAACCTACTGTCTAACTAATCCTTCTGCCTTCTAACTGGACAGAGATATTGTTAATCTCTGTCCTCTGGACCTTGACACTCCCCTGGCCTGTTCTCCAAACTCACCTTGAACGTAAGACAAAGTTTGGGGTAAGGTAGAGGGGTGGAAAGGATGTGGAAGGGTGATTGAGACTCTGGTTTCTGGGAGGGGTGTTGTGTTTCTGTATTATTTTTTAACTTTATGTTTCTGTATATATTGTAAACATTTTCTTGTATATTGTGTTAAGCTGTAAATATAAAGCTTCATTTTAATTTCCTTCTCGGCTGAGTCTAGTCTGGGTGAATTCATAAGAGTGGGGGGTGGGTAACACCCAAACCATCAGACATGCATTGAATGATTCTGTGGTGTTTCTGCTACCATATCTCTACTGATATTTTTAAAAGGAAAATTCTGAACCTTTGCATAACATTTTTATAGACAAAAGAATTACTTCCAGAGAAGTATGCAACAGCATAAATGCCACTATCTTTCATCCCTGATGCAAGTTACATTTCCTTTAAATTATTTAAAAGATGACAAGTTCCAAGGCATGGATATCTTACTGAACCAAACTGAAACAAATAAAAATTCAGTCAAAAGAAAGCATTACACACCATACGCCACAGCAGGAGCAAACCAGATATGATAGACATTAGTCAGATGCAAGACAGCTTTCAGTGTAAAAGCAACTGAATAAAATTAGACATACAAAAGCCATTGCTAAGTGTAAAACACTCCTGATTTCTTGAAAATAAAACACTTTCTTTCTGATTCCATTCCAATCCTACAATAGAAGGAGTGATGGAAAACATTACTCATATTTCAATACAGTAAGCTGAAGACCTTATTCCTACTCGTCCAAATAGTAGGTATTCTGATTTTCCAAGCATATCTCAAGACTGCAGGAATGTATAAGAAATGCAGAGAAGTTTGTTATTTCTCTGTCTGCATACATAAGAAATGATTTTATTTTTATATGACTTAACAAACCTGTAGAGTGAAAAGCATATATGCCTTTTTACTGCTTAATGTTTTACTTTCCAGTTTATTTGGTCACTAGTTGATTAGCACAGAGCTACTAAATCATCTGTTTAATAAAATTGAAGATGCTTGTTAGCCTCCTCAGTATTAAAACATTTACCTAAGAATGTGATGACTTCCAACATTTAAGCAGCAAGTAAGCTATTCAGTCCTTCTAGACAAGCAATTTAGTAGCTCAGAAATCCAATTAAATATGTATGTCATTGCCATGTTAACAATACAGAAGAGAAGAAATACCACATAGACGTTTTGCATTCAGGAGCAAATGCTTAGTAATGTTAAGTTATCTTTGTTGAAAGAAAATCAACAATCAGCACAGAAAAACGCAGTGAAAATTCCATGCTGTGTATAATTGTACAATATATACCTTTTTCTTTGACACAGAACAGTAGCTAACTCTATCTTAGCCTTGACATATGTTCTTCCTATTGATACAATAAAAATAGCTATACGTTTTCATGTATTCCCTACAATGCACCACTGGTGGGCAGCAGCCAAGTGCAGTGTGGGTGAGAGGGACTGCAAAAGTAAAATGAAACTTTAGCAATCAATTAAGAAAAAAAAAACCCTAACAAAACAAAAAACATATCAATAGAGAGATCGTGTTGTAGGGTAAGGGGATTCTTGGTCTCGAATGTTGTCTTTCAAAATTCCATCATACAGCTTTCTAAAAGACAGGTTGGTCACTGGAGTAATTCAGAAACTGACACCTCAGACATCAGAAAAAGATACTGAAGCAGTAAGTTTCAGAGTAAAATAGCAGTGATTTTAGACTCTTCATATCCACAGTTTCTTCCATTTTTAAAGGCATTCTCACCAAAAGAAAAAAAAAGGGAAAAAAGTAAATATCATGTGTTGGCACCGGATTATTGCAACAGTGATCTTCAAAAGAGAATTTTAAAACCTCAGAGATGCAGGGGAAATAAGGAAAAATATTTGAAAATTGTGTGAGAACAAGGGCAAACAGTAAGACACAAACCACCCTGGCATACTGTGCATTGCTCTGCAGAAAGGAGAGGAAAATTCTCCTCGTGCCACTGAAGTGACACAAGGCACCAGGAAAGTATGTCTGGGTATTTAAGTTGAAATCTCCTTGGAACCCTGAAAGCCTTTACTTGCTCAGCACACAGAGATCCTGTACTTGAAAGGGACTACTAGGTACTACAACAATGTCCAAAGCAAGCATTTAACAAGGCCATGACATTTAACAAGGCCAAGCGTAAGGTCCTGCACCTGGGTCGGCACAATCCCAGGCACAGATACAGGCTGGGTGGTGAATGGCTGAGAGCAGCCCTGAGGAAAAGGACCTGGGGGTCTGGGTTGATGAAAAGCTCAACATGAGCCGGCAGTGTGCACATGCAGCCCAGACAGCAACCCTGTGCTGGGCTGCATCAAGAGAAGTGTGGCCAGCAGGGCAAGGGAGGGGATTCTCCCCCTGTACTCTGCTCTCGTCAGACCCCACCTGGAGTACTGTGTGCAGTTCTGGAGCCCCCAACACAAGAAGGACATGGAACTGCTGGAGTGAGTGCAGAAGAGAGCCACGAAGATGGTGAGAGGGCTGGAGCAGCTCTGCTATGAGGACAGGCTGAGAGAGTTGGGGCTCTTCAGCCTGGAGAAGAGAAGGCTTCGAGGAGACCTTAGAGTGGCTTTCCAGTATCTGAAGGGAGCCTACAGGAAGGCTGGGGAGGGACTATTGACAAGGTCTGGTAATGTCAGGACGAGGGGGAATGGGTTTAAGCTGGAAGAGGGGAGATTTAGACTGGATGTTAGGAGGAAGTTCTTTACAGTGAGGGTGGTAAGACACTGGCACAGGTTGCCCAGGGAGGTTGTGGATGCTTCCTCCCTGGAGGTGTTTAAGGCCAGGCTGGATGAGGCCTTGAGCAACCTGCTCTAGTGGGAGGTGTCGCTGCCTATGGCAGGGGGTTGGAGCTGGATGATCCTTGAGGTCCCTTCCAACCTAAACCATTCTATGATTCTATGATTCATTAGCAACTACATTACCTTCTGTTGTAAGTAATTATCTCTTATTACTATAAATAATTCTTTTTAACTCACTGTTTCCAATGTTGCTACTGATTGGAACAGAATTGCACTTGGAGGGAAAGAAGCATTCTTACTCTTATCCTCTTCATTATTTTTCTTTATTTTAGTCACTGAAGCTGATGTTCACATGTTGTCTTCTTCAGCTTTTACTACAGCCTATTCTAGCAAATAATGGAAACCTTGAACCACAAGCAGCAGAATATAAGAGAGATGCCATGTACCATATGATGCCTTAAATCTTTAAAACTTAATCAGTTTTTGTTGTGGATAGGCTGACTGACTATATTTTCTTTAAAGAGAGAAAAATCTACCTCTGAAGTCTATCAGTATCATTAGCACAGCTCAACAATTTTAAAATGTACTCATTTCCCAAATTTAAACAAAAGTCTTCGTTAACTGTCTGATAATAGTTCCTTCTGCACCTATTTCATTATGCAGGTCTCTTTCACTCTCAATCTTTCATCCTTAGACGACAAGTAATGGGGACAGCCTTCTAAACTGCATTTTACAGATGAAGTTATTCTTGATGTCCCTTGAAGTAGACACACAGGAATACCTTTTGTAGGAGTAGTATAATTCACAAACTTTCCCACCACCTGCTCCCCATTTTCAGCTCATAACACACACGCCTGCTTTTCATGTTGTGCTCACAGACATGGGGTTATTAGATCTCTCAGGCAGCTGGGCAGCTTTGGCCTAATTTTATTTGCCTCTTCTGGATTCTTCAAGATGGGGCATTTCTATGTCACTTTTTAAAAAAGGCTAAAGGTACATCTGACATGAGTACATGCTCCCTTGTTCCCTCTATTTGTCTTAACAATGACAGTGTGATTTATGACCTGCTTATTCACAATGGCTAGTTAGAACACTCCAGTCCTCCATATTAGCATGTTCTTGTCTGGTGTAAGTTGTGTCTCAGTCTTGTCTGACAGTGAGACTGGCTTTCAGATAAAGAAAGGAACTATAGAAAACTAGATCGATACTTTAAAACTACATCATCAACACCACCACCACCAAAACCAACAAATGCAAACCAGAGTACACACAAGGAAAAAAGGAATATTATTTTTAAAAAAATGAAACTCTCAAAAAAAAGAAAAAAAATGCAGACAGAGGTCACTAAAAACCCAAGCTAGCTGCCATTTCTCATTAATAGAAACTTCCATACTTCCATGCAGGTTTTGCCTGCAACCATAGCTGGTATATAATTTAGCATCGAAAATCCGAGGCCACTTCAGAAGACTCAGATTACCTGAGCTTCTCCAGGAGACAGAACGTGCCCTCCAGAAGCTGACAGCGCACAGGGACCTGGCTTCTGGGCTCTCAGCATACTCTTTGCTTTTCCTTTTATCTACACTAGGGCATGACTCATGACTTGGGCATGACTCCTCAAAGCCTTCCCTTCTCCAGACTGAAGAGCCCAGCTCTCTCAGCCTGTCCTCATAGCAGAGCCAGAGCTGCTGCAGCCCTCTGAACATTTTCATGGCCTTCTCTGGACTCCCTCCAACAGTTCCATGTCCTTCCTGTGCTGGGGGCTTCAGAACTGTGCATAGTACTCCAGGCGGGGTCTCAGGAGAGCAGAATAACGTGGCAGAATCCTCTCCCTTGCCCTGCTGGCCACACTGCTCTTGCTGCAGCCCAGGACATGGTTGCTGCCCGGACTGCACTCACACTGCTGGCTCATGTTGAGCTTTTCATCAACCCAGATGCAATTTCTTTCTGGTAAAATAAACTGATTTTTCATATATAATGCAAATATTCTATTAGAATATAAACTTTTATAATAACCATTTTCAGGCCAATCATCCCTTTCTCTCTAAAAATGCCATTTTAATCTCACTTAAGATCTAATTAAATAGTATTACCTAGGCTGATGGAAAACTAATACCAAGAATATTTTGCAAGAGATTTCTTATGATGATGGGATCTGGGAGTGATTCATTTAGAGACATACATAAAGATTTCCAGTCTATCGTGTATTACTGCTTACAGCTTAAGAAAATTGAATTGAATCTCCATTACAAGTGCAATCATGTATAAAGTATCTGTTACCTGTTGAGATTTTCTAGGGTGTGAGAGCTACTACAACTTTTTTCTTGCCAGCTTCTGGCTACACATTTTTCTATACCCTTACTAACAATTTTGTCACACTATATTAAACCAAATCAGTGAAATGTTTGAAATGGAAAAAATCAGTTTCCTCATCAAGACAGATTTTACATTAGTACAGAAAGAAAAGATCTGTCCACCCTTTTTCAGAGATTACATTTTGATCATGTTTTATGAGTCTACTTTGTACATGGTTAGCAATGATGCATAAAATCTTGTGCAGTCTGATGAATCACAAAGTTCATAGAATCATAGAATCAGTCAGGGTCGGGAGGGACCACAAGGATCATCTAGTTCCAACCCCCTTGCCATGGGCAGGGACACCCTACCCTAGATCAGGCTGGCCAGAGCCCCATCCAGCCTGTCCTTAAACACCTCCAGGGACAGAGCCTCAACCACCTCCCTGGGCAACCCAGTCCAATCAAAATTCAATTTAAAAATTCCAATTAACCCATTCCAGTTAAAAATTATTTTGCGACATCAAATGCTGAGTACTTTTTACATCTTAGTGCTTCTATTTTTCAAGCTCATACAAAGAAAAAAACCTCAGCTTGGAAACTAATTAATTCTCTATCTTCCGTCTCATCTAGAGTCCTATATGTCCTACGTATGTTCACCCACACTAAGAAAGAGTTCAGATCTGATGAACAAAGGAACCTGTGCTGAAAACACAACCTACTTGCTGTGTCCTGCAGATATCTGGGGGTCATTTCCTGAAGGGAGCTCTATGGCTGTTGAATGACTCATTGGGTATTGGTGACTGCAGCTTGCGAGGTACACTCCTGGAGTGGAACTTCTCATTTAATTTCATCCAAAGTCTAGTCATAGAATCATAGAATCAACCAGGTCGGAAGAGACCTCCAAGATCATCCAGTCCAACCTAGCACCCAGTCCTAGCCAATCAACTACACCATGGCACTAAGTGCCTCATTCAATCTTTTCTTGAACACCTCCAGGGATGGTGACTCCACCACCTCCATGGACAGCCCATTCCAATGGCAAGTCACTCTCTCTGTCAAGAACTTCCTCTTAACATCCAGCCTATACCTCCCGTGGCACAACCTGAGACTGTGTCCCCTCGTTCTGTTGCTGGTTGCCTGGAAGAAGAGACCAGCTCCCACCCGGCTGCAACCTTGCTTCAGGTAGTTGTAGACAGCAATGAGGTCAGCCCCTGAGCCTCCTCTTCTCCAGGCTAAACAACCCCAGCTCCCTCAGCCTCTCCTCATAGGGCATAGTCTATATGCTTTGAGATATGTTCCAAAGCGTGGTAAGTGATTGTGATGTCAAGATTTAGTTCAGATCCACAGTAAAACTTTAGTTTGACATGTTATAAAAAAGCTTATGAAAAGGAAAGCTGACTATAAAATACCTATACATAAAAAGATGTGCACACTTTTCTCATTGTATCACAAGTAATTTAAGACATCTGTTGCAGGAAATCAAGAATAAAATATTGTGTATAAAGTTAAAATCAGATGCATATAAAATATATATTATTCAAAAACTTGCAATGATCACACTACCAGCTACATGTTACTGAAACAACCAAAATGTGAGTCTGTGTTTTATAAAAACACTTTCTAGGGTCCAAATAAATATTTGCTCCTTAAATTGAAAGAAAAGGAAGTAAATTGAAGGCATTTCACTAAGTAGTCCATGCTTTAAATTTTATATGTATTTACTCCTGAAAAACAATCAGATGTTAGGAAATGCAACCAATTGAATATTTACCTTATTTCTACTCAGTACTGTTAGGAGCCTACACTAAGGTAAAAATACATTGTTAAGAGTTGTGAACTGAATATTTAAATTGGCAAAGATGACCAGTGAAGTTGCAGCTCTGATACAGATGTTAAGGAAGGTGAATCTTACAGTCCATCTATGATCTCTGCTTAAGTAATAGTATATCACTAATCACAAGTATGTGTGTGTGTGATTTCCTCTCTCTGAGGAGCACAAGATCACAAATGGGGCTTTCAAAAAAGATATTTCTTGCACCCTCTGCTAGCAGTGAAGCAATTAGCAATGTTGAAGAGAAAATATTGCTGTAAGAAACTAATGGTCTAGTAAATGAGAAATATTCTGAAGATTTCGAGACGTCACAGTATTGTCAGAATCCCCACTAATCCTCTGTTTCCACTAGTATAGTCTGAGTAACAGAGTTACAGAACCCTCTGTATATCACTGAATAACAAACAGAGTTACAGAACCCTCACTGAGCAGAGTCCCCATTACTGCCTCCTGCTTGAAACATCATTATCAATCACCAGCAGAGTTGATCAGCCATAATTATGCACAGCTAAACCTTGCATACTTCTTAGGAGGGAGCCTCTACAGTTGTTCAGGATGCCCCATCCTAATTCTCTGCTAATCTCCCCAGGACTGCCATTTTCCCTGTGCCCCACTCCATGCCATCTTGATAGTATGCCTTGAGTGATGTGATGTCATCTCTGCCAGTGCTCTGCAGGGCTTGCTCTGACTGCTTCTCTTTGTCCGTACAGTATCTTTAATTGTATAGATCACACTAGAATACTCCAAACTCTTTATTATTTCTGACATTGTATTGCTTACTGCATTGTTACTTCCCTAAATCTGGTGTTCTGTCTCTTACTTGAAAGGTAGTGAAACACATTCAATTCCCACCACCTTTTTATTAGATCATGAGCTTTTATACAGCTGACTGCAAATACTGCAACTACTGAATGATGGGTTATGCGAGGATGCTTTCAGAGGCTTTGAACAATTGAGTACTACAGATTGAGGAGGGTTTCTCAAACAGTTAATTTCTTTTACTATAACAAAAAGGGAGAAGGACGCTTAACTTTAACTTGTCTGCTTTCAAATTCTAATGACTGTGAGCTGTTAGTCATTTTTCACACAGGTTAAAGATTTTTAAATCTTTCCTGTATCTTTCCATCGCTATCTATGGAAGAACATAACATGGGGGTCCTGGTGGATAGTAGGCTGAAGATGAGGCAGCAGTGTGCCCAGGTGGCCAAGAAAGCCAATGGCATCCTGCACTGTATCAGGAACAGTGTGGCCAGTAGGATGAGGGAGGTTATTCTGCCCCTGTACTCAACACTGGTCAGGCCACACCTTCAGTACTGTGTCCAGTTCTGAGCTCCTCAATTCAAGAGAGATGTTGAGGTGCTGGAACGTGTCCAGAGAAGGGCAACAAGGCTGGTGAAGGCCCTGGAACACAAACCCTCCCTATGAGGAGAGGCTGAGGGAGATGGGGTTGTTTAGCCTGGAGAAGAGGAGGCTCAGGGCAGACCTCATTGCTGTCTACAACTACCTGAAGGGTGGTTGTAGCCAGGTGGGGGTTGGTCTCTTCTCCCAGACAACCAGCAACAGGGCAAGGGGGGACAGCCTCAAGTTGTGCTGGGGGAAGTATAGGCTGGATGTTAGGAGGAAGTTCTTGACAGAAAGAGTGATTGGCATTGGAATGGGCTGCCCAGGGAGGTGGTGGAGTCACCGTCCCTGGAAGTGTTCAGGAAAAGCCTGGATGAGGCACTTAGTGCCATGGTGTAGTTGATTGGCTAGGACTGGGTGCTAGGTTGGACTGGATGATCTTGGAGGTCTTTTCCAACCTAATTGATTCTATTCTACTCTATTCTATAGAGATTTTACTACTCCCTTCACATAAAGCAACATTCCCAGGTCTCAAGTAATTCTCGAGGTGTGGGTGTCCATTTTGAGGCACCTATGTTTTTTAACATTTGCCTCATCATCCTCTTGGCAGACATCCATATAGCTACTTTTCACAGCCAGTAGGCATTAGATTTACAAAATATATTTGCAAAGACTTTAAAGAAAAGTTTATAAAATGCTTTCTTTGCAGGAATACAAAGGGGGTTCCTCCTCCTTCCATAAGTGCAGTCATGGTTTCTGTCAGGTGATGAGAGAGAGTTTAAGGCAGAACTACCCAATGACTGGTTTCTGGCCCAAATGTCGTGCTGGTGAGTTTTGGAAGAGTCTTGAGAGAGGCTTAACTACAAAGCATTGAGGAATCAAGGGGGTCTTCTGACTTTCCATCTATGAATTGCAAAAGTACATACAATCATCCATGAAAGACATTCCATTTCTGTGATATCAATTAAATTGCAAGAAGGAAAATAATGCAACTTCTTCCTTTCCCACAAAAACTGTAAGGCTTCGTGCCAAGAGACTGTAAGCGTTTTATTGCTTAAAGAGTAACTGACTGTAGGGATCTGGACTCTGCAACATGCTTATTCTGATTCAAAGCCAACAACTTTTTTTCTGAAAAGCTGGGAGAAGCTCATCTTTCTCCTGACAAAGCAGTTAACTGCCCTCTGCCAAGGATGGTCATAAAATGGTAATTTACACAACGCCACGAGAAAGCAGAAGAGTTGAGCCTTGTGGCCTTCCACATCGTATCAATGAAGACAATCTAGTTTCTTCCCTAAACCAAGAACCCTCTTCCCATGTGTTGCTCAGCCTCCTCCCCAAGTGTCACTTAAGCTTGATTCGTTCCAACACAGTCATGAGGTTTATGAGTTATTTTCTGACCACAACCTTGTTAATGCATTTGAAATCTCAAGACTTCCACTTGTTGAAACTTACAGCCACAGTCCAGTCATACTGTTGGTTCTGAATAAGTTAAGCAGTGATTTCCCCACCCTAACGTGCTCATGCCATGAAAGACCAAGTTTTGAAGTTATGGCTCAAATATTTTCTCCATATACATATCTATCCATCTGTATACCGGGTTACCATAACAGGACTACAGGCAGTGAGCCAAGGGACATTATTTTAGCTCTTTATTCAGAGATCATTTGTACTATTTAGAATACTGAGTCCAGCTTTGGGCTCAGAAAATAAAAATATTTATTGAATGAAACAGGTACAGCGTGGAGACCACCGAGATGGTCAGAGGCTGAAGCACTTGCTCTTTAAGGATGGGCTGAGCTAGTAGTGTATTTTCAGACTGGGCAAGAGATAGCTTTGAGAGGAACCAATACCAGTTATAGATCCACCATTTGAGAGAAGCATTTTGAGGAGATAAAGACAGAATCTTCTCGTGGTACTGTAATGGAGGGGGGTTCCCCACGGGGGTTGTGGATGCTTCTTCCCTGGAGGCGTTTAAGGCCAGGCTGGATGAGGCCTTGAGCAATCTGCTCTAGTGGGAGGTGTCCCTGCCTATGGCAGGGGGTTGGAGCTGGATGATCCTTGAGGTCCCTTCCAACCTAAACCATTCTATGATTCTATGATTCTAATTGATGTGAGATATGATTCTCAAAAATTATTATTATTATTATTTTTCAATATTCAGAACTCTCACCTTCCCCAGCCACTAATTTTAATAATAATAGATTCTTTGCATGGTCATGGAAACATTATACAGAGGAATAATATGGGACCTAGGATGTTTAAGAGATAACTAGCAAAAATATATAAACATTAATTGAACTGGAAGAGAAGGTTCTTGTGGTCAGTATACTGCTTGTGGTTGATTATAATGCTTGTCCACTAGATGGACTCAAGGAGCTCCTTTCTGCTTATGGCAGAAGGCAATTGGTGAATTACAAAAGCTTTAAATATTTACTCACAAAACATCTCTTGACCTGTGGGACTAGCTATAGATTCAGACAGTACCCATACCCTTTCAGAGAATTCTGTCGGTGTCTTCTTAGCTGCTAAGGCTTGTGATTCTTCCCAGGCTTCACAGGATGCTGCGAAGAGGAAGCTGAGGACCTGTGTCCCCCTTCCAGGGCTTCTTGTCTTGGCAGGAGACTATCAGGTGTAGGCAGAATGCAGTTTTAGCACAATGTCACACTGGCTATGCAGGCTAATTGCATGGAGGTGTTTAAAGCCTGTTCCTGGTAAACTCAAGGCAGGAAGTTTCCCTGCAGTTCAGGGTTTATTATGCAGCAGAGCTTACTTATAGCTCCGTGTAGCATGGAAGCAGGCAGCAGCAGGCAAGCAAGAACAAATACAATGGCAGAGCACGTTGTGTTACCTGCTCATCTCTTTCATCAGTACAGACTAATGGGCCTTTTGACATGGAATAGCCGATCAGAATGGCAGTTAGTCAAGCGTGGCCATATTAGGTGAAACCATAGGCTTGCTTTACCCACATTTGGGAAAAACATAAGCCTTGCACAAGGCAGGCACAAGCCAAGTGTTTACCACATGATGTAAACAGGAGCAAAACAAGTCTGGGTAAGCCAGGGTCCTTAGACTCAGTGGCTCCAGGTGCTTTCTTCTCTTTCCCACAGTTGCTTCTCCCAACAACAGAAGGAGAGAGAGCAGAAAAACATTTCTGGGCAAGCCAGGACATGTGTATGCCTATTTTGGCCTATCCAGGCCTACCGCAATAGATGCACAGTGAGAGAATGCAAACCAAAGGAACACACAAGATGAAATGCAAGAGATTGAGACAAACAAAAACTTGAGCATTTCAAGGTTTTCAAGGGCAGATGAAGCCCTGAGCAACCAAGCTGGACCTTATAGCTGACCCTGCCTTGAGCGGGAGCTTTAACTAACCCTCTTCTGAGGTCACTTCCAAGATTATCCTGCAAGCCTACCACCACCTAAATGTAGCTTTTCCCATCTTCATCTTAACAACATTTGTTTGGATATACATTAAATACTTACACATGGAACTGCAGTCTTAATCATGATGTTCACAGCTGTGTTGCTCGCAGAAGATTTCTTAGATTAGAAGTGGCTTCTGAAAAAAAAAGCATCACCAATTAAAAATGAAAATGCTATACTCTGTAGATAGATTTCAGATTTAATCCCATCTTTGACCAATATTTTTATTACAAGGCATTACTGAATTCCTGGTTTATACATCAGGAGTTGAATGGAGAACTCAAACATCTCCACAGATGGTGGGAATGTTTTTGCAACCATTTGTAACGTGATACTTTGTAGGTCACTCAGCAATTAAACAGGCATCTGGAATAGCCATTAAAGTTTGTCAAAGTTATTGCACATCTTCAAATGATATTGGAGATGAGTAGGTTAGAACTTAACCTCAGTATTAAGTCCATCCACAACTGACAGAGAATGTAACAGTACTGCAGCTGTGCCAAACTTAGATTGAGGGTACTCCATAGTGCCAAAAACAAGAAGCTTGCTGAGGATCTGATCTCAAAGAAGGAAATTTTAAATCAGGCAGAAAGGAAACAGTAGGTTTAGCAGAATAAACTCTTTCCACAGGTGAAAAACTGACTGAGATACATGACAGTGAAAGCAGAAATACATGGTCATTTTTCAACATGGAGGGAAGTAATCTGAATCATAGAATCACAGAATCATAGAATGTCAGGGGCTGGAAGGGATCTCAAGAACTCATCCAGTCCATTCCCTCTGTCAAAACAGGATCACCTAGACCAGATCACACAACGTCTTTCCTGACATTGTCTCTGGCTAATCAGACAACTTATCTGTATTCCTTCCAGGATACCTGCTCTTGCTTCCATCCCTCAAAGGGGATGGAGGCTCTTTGCCAAAGTGTATCCAGGAACACCTTTTTCATCCTCACAGGCCACCTGGCATTTTTGCCTGCTTTCCTCTTTCTTGGGACACTTCACTCCTGGGATTTTGAAGTGCAGGGTAGTGAGCTTAATGCTCACCTTCGTTGTTGCCCTAAATGTCCTAAGTCCTCCATTTTCTGGTCACAGCAGTCAAGCCCGCACTTGAGTTCCACATTCCCCACCACTCCCTCCCTGTTGGTGAGAACAAGGTGCACCTTTCCTTGCTGGCTCTTCAGTCACTTGTAGAAGAAAACTTTCAACAAATTTTAAGTGGGTTGCTGTCAGCATGCCATGACCTTACTAAAAAGGTGTGAGTGAAGATCACAGAATGTCAGGGACTGGAAGGGACCTTGAAAATTCATCCAGTCCAACCCTCCTGACGGAGCAGGATCACCTAAACCAGATCACATAGGAATGCATCCAGAAAGGTTTTGTATATCT
This sequence comes from Tricholaema leucomelas, assembly GCA_013400475.1. Taxonomy (NCBI): domain Eukaryota; kingdom Metazoa; phylum Chordata; class Aves; order Piciformes; family Lybiidae; genus Tricholaema lacrymosa; species Tricholaema leucomelas. Next base: position 214,272 of record WAAF01000861.1, read on the forward strand.
CCAGAGAAGGAGACTCCACAACTCCCCTGGGCAGCTTGTTCCAGTGCTCTCTCACACTCACAGGGAAGAAATTCCTCCTCATGTTTACATAAAACTTCCTATGCCTCAGATTCCACCCATTGCCCCTTGTCCTGTCATCAGGCATCACCCAGCAGAGCCTGGCTCCATCCTCCTGGCACTCACCCTTCACATATTTATGAACATTGATGAGGTCACATTTCAGTCTGCTCTTCTCCAAGCAGCAGAGCCCCAACTCCCTCAGTCTCTCCTTGTAACAGAGATTTTCTGCTCCCTTCATCATCTTTGTGACTCTGTGCTGGACACTTTCAAGCAGTTCTATGTCCCTCTTGAACTGGGGGGCCCAGAAAGTTCAAAAGAATCAGTACTGGGACTACGCTGATAAATCTGTTCAGAATTGGTCTGGAGCAGAGGGTAAGCCCTGAAGTGACTGACAGTTTGCTGATCCTTGATTCTTGCTGTCTCATGGGAAAGAAGTGGCACTACCCCTTTTCCCCCTCATGGCCACTCTCAGGAAAACACATTCTGGTGCTAATCCTCTAGTCTTATCCAGTAATTCTTTTTTGATATATCACATAAAGGATCAAACTGTAGGAGACAAAACCAGTTTTAAATTCCTGAAGCCCCAGAACAGAAAAGCAATAAAATGGAAAAGATAGTCAGGTAGTGAAGCTTCTGCACAGTAATATTTTAATGCACACTTCTTTTGCAGTATTGGCAACTCTACTGTTTCAGCTACACACAAAAAAACCAACCAATCAACCAACCAAAACAAAAAACCCACAAAGCACACAAACCTAAACAAAACCCAACTCATTTAACAAAAACCTCTAAGAACCAGACCTGTAAGTCAAACCCCATCAAGCTAACAGGCAAAGACTGCATAAGTTAATTGGTTACTGTGAAGATTAGATGGGCAAATCCATTTCAGATAATGAATCAAATTGGTGATTTCGGATAATATCATCAAATTGGTGCTAAGATACAAGAAACACATTTGTGTTAGTGTTGTTATGTCATTTCCTTGAACATGGTAAGTGAAACCATCCAAGCCTCCCTCAGAGGAATATTGTGTCCACACAGTGTTGGGTTTTAGTGTTCTCTGGCACAGTGAGATCACCAAGTAGGTGTGATTTTTTCAGACTCTGAGCAAACACATCTATGGCAGGAGAACTCTTGGTGCAAACCTGACCCAAGAGATTTCATAAGGCAATGGATAGTTTTTTAGCTATTCTAGTTTGATTATTCCTTTTGTACACGTGGGAAAAAGAAGGGGAAAAAAATGTTCATCAGCATATGATATGCTATTAATGTTAAATAGCAACAATAAAAAAGCAACACCTCATTTGTAAACATGATATCTTTTGTACATCTGTCACAATACTTGGAAACTGAAGGGTTTAATCTTTGATATTACATATTTACAAGCCTTGCAGATCAAACTCAAACGGTATCTCAACTGCATTTTACCTAGAGCAAGAAACGTCTAGGCAGATAGCCCAGAGCATATCTAGAGCTGCCCTGCAGTCAGTGAGACACATAAAGAGAGTACACAATATTGTAGTACTGTAAAAATAAGTCAGCTTATTACAAGTCAGAATATAATTGGCTTGGATCACAGGTCTACGGGGCTAAGGCACGTGAGCCATTGGTAAATTACACAGCCATTTTCACTTGATTTCCTGTTTGCTCAACTCTGAAGTGATAATTCTGTTGAAGATGATAAAGGCTGTTGAGAAGATTTTATTTAATACAGATGGACATGTTAATGCAGAGCGATCTACCCATCCCTCCAATTAGCCTACTAGGTGCAGCTTGATATAAAGCAGAGTCTGGAGCCCTGAGGACATAAAGCAAGACAGGGAGAGCATATAGCTCAGCATGTTTTCAGGAAATCCAATTATTTGTCTGAAGCTTTGAATTCAAAAGTGGATTCAGAAAGTCCTAAAGCAATTACGATTTGCGCTGAAAGAGCCTGGATAAAGCCAGCAGCTAAATGTTTGTATTGTTTTTGACTTGTGTGCTCTGTTTATACAGTAAGGCCCTTTAGCACAATCACTTCAGCATGTAACTGAAATGAGTTTAGTTTTCAATAGAATTCTTCTTTCAAATAAGTTGATAAGAAACACACCAGTTTTCTTATTTTTAGCACAGACAGAAGGAGTTAGAAACAATTCTGGATTTCAAAAACTACCTGAAAACTTTTATAAGTTTTAAACCCGGTGTAGTATTAAGCAGCTTACACAAGATGATAGAGCAAAAACGTTTCACCAGGCATGTATCCTTCAGCTGGGCTGCCACCTCTCTTCATACATTACTGTGTACATGCTATGCCATCATAATCCGAGGCAAGGAACCTGAACACGTTATGCAAATGCTTTTTTTCTTGATATGTTTGATAGTTGGGTGGAAAAAAAAAACTCAAAATGTTTGTACTGGTATTCTCTGTATATATTAATATTGCTGTCATCACCAAGTACTGTGTACTTCTGAAAATCCACCCAGTAACTTGGATACTTAAATAAGCATATTTATGTATGTTGTATACACAGTCTTTATGCTAGCCCAGTAAACCACTTTATTAATGCTATCAGGAAATAATTCTAAAGGCCTTTATGTATGTTGTATATATAGTCTTTATGCTAGCCCAGTAAACCATTTTATTAATGCTAACAAGAGATACAGGAAATAATTCTAAAGGAATTGAGATATACATATTTGGGGGTCCTATTTGATAGGAAGTTGACCATGAGCCAGCAATGTGCTTCTTGGCCAGGAGGGGCAATGCCGTTCTGGGGAGTATTAGAAGGGCTGTGGCTAGTAGGTCAAGAGATGTTCTCCTATCTCTCTACTCTACCATGGTGAGGACACATCGGGAGTACTGTGTTCAGTTCTGGGCCCCCAAGTTCAAGAGGGACACAGAACTGCTTGAGAGCATCCAGTGCAAAGCCACAATGGTGACTAAGGGAATGGAACGTCTCTGTTACAAGAAGAGATTGAGAGAGTTGGGGCTCTGCTGCTTGGAGAAGAGCAGATTAAGGGATGACCTTGTCAATGTTTATAAATATGTAAAGGGTGAGTGCCAGGAGGATGGATCCAGGCTCTGCTCAGTGATGCCTGATGACAGGACAAAGGGGCAATGGTGGAAGCTGAGGCATAAGAAGTTTCATGTAAACATGAGGAGGAATTTCTTCCCTGTGAGTGTGGCAGAACACTGGAACAAGCTGCCCAGGGAAATTGTGGAGTCTTCCTCTCTGGATATATTCAAGATCCACCTGAATGTGTATCTGTGTGATCTGCTATAGCTGATACTGCTCTGAACTGGATGAGCTTTCGAGGTCCCTTCCAGCCCCTGACATTCTATGATTCTGTGATTCTATTATACAAAATTATATTCTGACATTTGAGACATTTGTCTCTTGGATAGACACTGATTGAACATATTTAAGTAAAACTACTTTACTTACATTTTATATATGCATGAATTTATTTTTCTCACTTTACCTGTCAGTAACAAATGCTCTGTCTGTTAATTTTGTTTTTAAAAGTCACTGAATTAAGCAAATTATGTGCTGTGAGGCAAATGAAGTGCTGTGAGGCATCCACATCACTAGGAACTTTCTTTATAAAAATTTTGTGCATATAATCCTAAAAAGTCACTTGTAGGCTAATTTGTTTTCATTTCAGAGCCTCTTTAGAGATAATAGTAGCACAATGGCTGCATTTTAGTCACATTCTTCTAATTTTAAATAGTTCATGAGTTTCTTCTTGAAGATAACAATCTATTCTATCAAAAAAAAAAAAAGACATACTGTCTTGAGCTGCAATTGCAAGAGACAAAGTTTTCGTTTTTAAACAGCAGTAAAAATAACTTAGAAGCAAAGCTGGCACAAAACTGGGATTCTGAGTTGACTGGAAGTTTCTTTTTAATTTAGTTTTGATCTAACTTGTAGTGGCTGTTTCCAATGTCTGTAGCCCAGGCAGACTCTGCAGGAATCCAGGCAGGGTTCTCTTTGAACTCTGCCTTGAGCTTGCTAAAATCTCATTGAACCCAAGATGTTTTAAATGAAAGACTTTGGTCTGGGTGAAGTAGCATTTTTTGACAAAACTTTGTTTCCTTTGATAATTTCTGAACACTTCTATTTACAACATGCTTTGATTGAAGACAGACTGTTATGAAGAAATGACAGACGGTTCATAATTATTCTCCTCTGAAGTCTTTTGGATGCCAATCCTTTTATGAGTCACAAATGGGTCACTCTTCTTTTTGACTCAGCATTTTCAGTCACATAGTGAAAAACAGTAACTACCCTAGTGATAAGCTCAATGTGTTTGAATAGGTCGCTAAACCAATATGACACAGATAACCTTTTGACTAATTTCCAGAATTAGTTATTAGAAAAACTGAATTTAAGAAAGATGTTGAGGTGCTTGAATGTGTCCAGAGAAGGGTACCAAGGCTGGTGAGGGGGCTGGAGCACAGCCCTACAAGGAGTGGCTGAGGGAGCTGGGAGTGTTCAGCCTGGAGAAGAGGAGGCTCAGGAATGGCCTCAATGCTTGCTACAACTACCTGAAAGGAGGCTGCAGCTAGGTGGGGGTTGAGCTCTTCTCCCAGGCACCCAGTGACAGAGCAAGAGGACACAGACTCAAGTTGTGCCAGGGCAGGCTCAGGCTGGATGTTAAGAAAAAGTTCTAAATGGAAAGAGTGATTGGCATTGGAATGGGCTGCTCAGGGAGGTGGTGGAGTCACCATGCCTGGAGGTGTTAAAGAGGAGGCCGGATGAGGCTTTTAGAGCCATGGTTTGGTTAATTAGAAGGGTTAGGTGATAAGTTGGACTTGATGATCCTAGAGGTCTTTTCCAAGTTGGTTAATTCTGTGCATTCTGGTCAGTTTTGCTGCAAATGCTGCTTTTTTACTTTTGTCCTGTCACTTAAAGCCTCTGAGAATGTCTTTATTAGCTTTTGTGATTCATCCCAAGGCTGCCTTCTGCATTAGATTTCCAGTCCACAGCTATAATAATCCTTTTTTAACACTCAAAAAATTTCCTTGTCTTTTCTGATTATTACTTAGGCCTGCTGTTCATTGATACAGAGTCTGAGTTTTGTCGACAGTGAATATATGACATGTAAGCACCCCGGTGTGCCAGCATGGTTGCTCAGCCCCATCCTAAGTTGTTTTGATTGTTGCTGGGGAAAAAACAGTGCTGTTAATACTCTGCCTTGTATGTGAGTATCTAACAACCAGTGAAACAGAAACTGTGTTCCAGGCACACCACCCCTCTGATCTAGCATCTCTGGGCAGCTGACCACACTGGCTGAAGGATGGGATGATCCTGCTGTTAGTTAATTGTGCACATGTAAAGTCAGATTCAGACTGTCAAGCTGTAAAAACACAGCCAAGAACCCGTTCTCCTAACTCGTATAGGTCTTCTGATTTACTAAACACTCTTTACTTCCTGAAGTGTTTGAGGGAAGTAAACATACATGCCAACAGCTCTACTCCCACATGTGTATGCCTTTGTAGATGCACACAGGCATAGAATGAATCAGAGAATCATAGAATGGTTTAGGTTGGAAGGGACCTCAAGGATCATCCAGCTCCAACTCCCTGCCATAGGCAGGGACACCTCCCACTAGAGCAGGTTGCTCAAGGCCTCATCCAGCCTGGCCTTAAACACCTCCACGGAGGAAGCATCCACAACCTCCCTGGGCAACCTGTTCCAGTGTCTTACCACCCTCACTGTAAAGAACTTCCTCCTAACATCCAGTCTAAATCTCCCCTCTTCCAGTTTAAACCCACTCCCCCTCGTCCTGACATTACTAGACCTTGTCAATAGTCCATCCCCAGCCTTCCTGTAGGCTCCCTTCTGATACTGGAAAGGAGTGTGAGCATTTTTACATAGAGGATACATTAAGCTTTTGTGATGTTTTCATAGAATCATAGAATGTTTTAAGTGTAGAGAAAAGCGATTAGCTCAAATAGCTGTAGGATGTTGTGGACATTAATACATCTCTAACTGCTTAAGTGTTTGAGGTTTTCTTCACTTGCTCTGCATTCCTGATAGGAGTTGTGTCAGTCAATTCTAACTGTGAATCTCTTTGTCTGCCTCCTGTAGGTATCTACAGAAAATAGAGCATGAACCTTCCATATTAGGGAGGTGTCATATCTTTAATTCATGGAGAACACACTTATGTGTACAGAGAAAAGAGTCTATGGACATTCCTAGTACCATAAGCAAGGCCATTGCTTTTCCATATCATGCTCAGTTAAAAAAAAACCTGTTTTTAAAAGAGTAAGGAAAATCCCACATATTTTCAAAGTAATAATAAAGAACAAAGAATAAATACACAGAATATGTACACAGAATGCAATGTAGGATGCATTATATTAGCTTAGCATGTAGCAAAATGTGGATTTTGTTCACAAATTATGACACATCCCATCCTGCTTCTGTCCATTTAAACATTACATGTATTAATACATGTAGATGTACACACACAAGATAATAACTTTTTTAAAAACACAATTTCAAAGAGTCAAAATACTGGACCAAATCACTATAAACAGAGTGGCTGGAGAGCAGCCAGGAGGAGAGGGACCTGGGGGTGCTGGTGGATAGTAGGCTGAAGATGAGCCAGCAATGTGCCCAGGTGGCCAAGAAAGCCAATGGCATCCTGCACTGTATCAGGAACAGTGTGGCCAGTAGGAGGAGGGAGGTTACTCTTCCCCTGTACTCAACACTGCTCAGGCCACACTTTGAGTATTGTGTCCAGTTCTGGGCCCCTCAATCCAAGAGAGATGTCCTGAGAAGGATAACAAAACTGGTGAAGGGCCTGGAACACAAACCCTATGAGGAGAGGCTGAGGGAGCTGGGGGCATTTAGCCTGGAGAAGAGGAGGCTCAGGGTTGATCTCATCACTGTCTACAACTGCTTGAAGGGAGGCTGTAGCCACGTGGGGGTTGGTCTCTTCTCCCAGGCAACCAGCAACAGGCCAAGGGGACACAGTCTGAAGTTGTTCCAGGGGAGGTATAGGCTGGATGTTAGGAGCCTATACCTTGTCTTGACAGAGAGAGTGATTTGCCATTGGAATGGGCTGCCTACGAAAGTGGTGGAGTTGCCTTTCCTGGAGGTGTTCAAGAAAAGACTGGATGAGGTACTTGGTGCCATGGTCTAGTTGATTGGCTAGGGCTGGGTGCTAAGTTGGACTGAATGATCTTGGAGGTCTTCTCCAACCCATTTGATTCTGTGGTTCTATGATTCTATTCTACGAAAAAGTCTCAGATCCCTCAGCCTCTCCTCATCAGGCTGTGCTCCAGTCCCCTAATCATCCTTGTAGCCCTCCGTTGGAGTCTCTCTTGAGCAGGTCCCTGTTCCTCTTAAACTGGGGAGCCCAAAACTGAAAATAGTACTCAAGACAAGATCTCACCAGGGCAGAGTAGAGGGGAAGAAAAACTTCCCTTGATCTGCTGGACACATTCCTCTTAATGCACCTCAGGATCCCATTGGCCTTCTTGGCCACAAGGGCACATTGCTGTCCCTCAGATGTGCTCCTCCAGCACTCTCAAGTCCCTCTCCACAGGGCTGCTCTCCAGAAGATCACCTCCCAACCTGTACTGGTACAGTTTATTATTCCTCCCCAGGTACAGGATTCTTCACTTGTCCTTGCTGAACCTCATTTGGTTCATTTGTGCCCAACCCTCAGTCTGTCCAGGTCTAACTGGATGGCCACACAGCCTTCAGCTGTATCAGCCAAGCCTCCCAGTTTGGTGTCATCAGCACACTTGCTCAGCAGACTGTCTCTGTCTGTGCCCTCATCGATGTCATTGATGAAGATGTTGAACAGTACTGGCCCCAGCACTGATCCCTGGGAGACTCCACCAGTTACAGCTCTCCAGCTGGACCTAGCATCATTGATCATTACTCTTTGAACTCTGTCTTGTATCCAGTTTCTAATCCACCTCACTGCTCCTCCATCCCACACTTCTTGAGCTTGCTCACTAGAACACCATGGGATATGGTGTCAAAGGCACTGCTAAGGTCAAGGGGTCAAGGTAGACTACATCCACTGGTCTCTCTGAATCTACCCATTCAGTTATGTCATCATAGAATGCTATCAGGTTGGTTAATCATGACTTCCTCTTGGTAAATCCATGCTGACTACTCCTGATAACCTTCCCTTCCAAGTGCCTTCGAGATGCCCTCTAGAAGGAGCCTCTACATCATTTTTCCAGGGATGGAGGTGAGACTGACTGGTTAATAGTTCCCTGGAACCTCTTACTTGCCCTTTCTAAAGACTAGAATGACACTGGTTCTTTTCCAGTCCTCAGGCACCTCTCCTGTCTGCCACGATTTGGCAAAGATGATGGAGAGTGGTAGAGTGATCACCTCAGCCAATTCTCTCAGCACCCTTGGGCGCATCTCATCAGGGTCCATGGCCTTGTGAATGTTCAGTTTGTGTAATTGACTCCTAACCCAGTCTGCACTGACCAGTGGGGAGTATTCCCTCCTCCAGGTTTCCTTTCCTTCATCCAGGGTCTGGAGTACATAGGGGAGTTCAGTCTTAGGTGTAAAGACTGAAGCAAAGAAGGCATTCAGCAATTCTGCCTTCTTCTCATCCTCAGTTACCAAGGCTGCCTCCTTGCTCAGCAGTGGCCTCACACCTTCCCTGTGCTTCCTTTCTCTACTGATATTTTTGAAGAAACCTTTCTTGTTCTCTTGTGCCAGCTGCATTTCCAAGAGGGCTTTGACCTTCCTTGTTACCTTCCTACATGCCCTGACAACTTCTCTATAGTTCTCCCAAGTGACAAATCCCTTCTTCCATGAATTGTAAGCTTCTTTCTTCCCTGAGATTTCCTTCAGGAGTTCCTTGCTCAGTCATGCAGGTTTCCTAGCACATCTACCCATTTTTTCACTCAGGGGAACACATCTGGTTTAGGCTTGGAAAAATCAACCAACTTTCTTGAGCTCCTTTACCCTCCAGAGCCTTAGCCCATGGGATTTCTGCAAGCATGTCTCTGAAGAGCACATAGCTCTGCGGAAGCCCAGTATTGTAATTCTACTTGTTGGTCTACTTCTACCCTGTAGAATACTAAACTCCACTATGTTGTGATCACTGTTCCCAAGGCTGTTCCTGACCTCAATGTCCTCAACCAGTCCCTCTTTGTTAGTTAATACAAGGTCCAGCAGAGCACTTCTCCTTGTTGGTTCCTCCACTACTTCCACCCATTGCCCCTTGTCCTGTCATTTGGCATCACTGAGCAGAGCCTGGCACTCACCTTTTACATATTGATAAACACTGGTGAGGTCACCTCTCAGTCTCCTCTTCTCCAAGCTAAAGAGCCCCAACTGGATAAGGAATTGGCTGGATAGTCACATGCAGAGAGTGGTGGTCAATGGCACAATGTCCACCTGGCGACCGGTGACAAGTGGTGTTCCTCAGGGGTCAGTGCTGGGACCAGTGCTGTTTAACATCTTTGTCAGTGATATGGACAGAGGAATTGAGTGCACCCTCAGCAAGTTTGCAGATGACACCAATCCGTGTGGCACAGTTGACTTGCTGGAGGGCAGGGATGCCATCCAGAGGGACCTGGACAGGCTGGAGAGGTGGGCCCAGGCCAACCTCATGACATTTAACAAGGCCAAGTGTAAGGTCCTGCACCTGGGTCGGTGCAATCCCAGGCACAGATACAGGCTGAGTGGTGAATGGCTGAGAGCAGCCCTGAGGAAAAGGACCTGGGGGTCTGGGTCGACGAGAAGCTCAACATGAGCCGGCAGTGTGCACATGCAGCCCAGACAGCAACCCTGTGCTGGGCTGCATCAAGAGCAGTGTGGCCAGCAGGGCAAGGGAGGGGATTCTCCCCCTTTACTCTGCTCTCCTCAGACCCCACCTGGAGTACTGTGTGCAGTTCTGGAGCCCCCAACACAAGAAGGACATGGAACTGCTGGAGCGGGTCCAGAGGAGAGCCACGAAGATGATCAGAGGGCTGCAGCAGCTCTGCTATGAGGACAGGCTGAGAGAGTTGGGGCTCTTCAGCCTGGAGAAGAGAAGGCTTCGAGGAGACCTTAGAGTGGCTTTCCAGTATCTGAAGGGAGCCTACAGGAAGGCTGGGGAGGGACTATTTACAAGGTCTAGTAATATCAGGACGAGGGGGAATGGGTTTAAGCTGGAAGAGGGGAGATTTAGACTGGATATTAGGAGGAATTTCTTTACAGTGAGAGTGGTAAGACACTGGAACAGGTTGCCCAGGGAGGTTGTGGATGCTTCCTCCGTGGAGGTGTTTAAGGCCAGGCTGGATGAGGCCTTGAGCAGCCTGCTCTAGTGGGAGGTGTCCCTGCCTATGGCAGGGAGTTGGAGCTGGATGATCCTTGAGGTCCCTTCCAACCTAAACCATTCTATGATTCTATGATTCTATGATTCTATGAACACCCTCAGGCTCTCCTCATAAGAGAGATGTTCCATTGAATACTTATCTCTGGATCTTTAGAGTAACAGCAACAACAAGGAAATTCGGAACAGAATTTTGCCTATCCTATACATTGTTTGTTTCAGTGTTAGTGAGGAGTGAGAACAATTTTTGGAGATTTGGTTTTGGTTTTGGGGGGGCTTGGGGCTTTTTTTGTTTATCAAGAGAGAAAATTTCAAAGCACAAGTCCTGAAAGTCCCAAGTAAGGTGATCAAATCAGTTGTTCTGCTGCTGCTAAGTTACAACTTGACTTTCCTCTTAGCAGGCTGAGGCACTCTGCCTCTATACTTTCAACACGTGATTGCATTTCTGCATTGTTGAGCTCATCAGAGATATCTAACTCCTCTTTCACATAGAAAAGTGTGATCTGAGAAGTCTAAGCTGCTTTCCATATCACAGCTTTATAAGTTTAGGGGGAAAGCACCCTTCAGACCATGCCCTTCTAATTATGCCAGAGTCCCAAGGCCCAAGGATGATTGGTGTGCCAGCCACTACACTTGGCAGGCTTACACACCAATAATGTGCACCAAAAGTAAACAAAATGGGAGAGAAAATGTCATCTTCCAGTAGAGTGAAATTCCAGGTTGGGTATTCCATTCATCGGCCAGACTTGCTCTGGGGACAAAATCATTGTTTTCTACCTGAGTCTCACTGTGAAACAATATTTGTTTGTTACTAATTAAAAAAAAAAAAAAAGCTGATTTTACAAAGTCTCTCTCTTCATCTTTTGGATTTTACTGCTGAGAAGTCAGAGCTTCAGTTAAAGTTTGCTGAAATAAGTGAAATGTAAAGTGAATTTTAAAAGATGTTTTTCTTAATGTGTGGCTCCATCATCACTGCTTCCAGGTATGTATTTTCTTATACCTCATCTGACATTGAGATTCTTGGTGACACAAATAGTGCCTAGTTTTCCTTCATGGCTTGCTCATATAAATTAGATTACTAATTTATAATTCTGATAGGAATTAGGCTCCTGAAGATTTCTTTCTATTCTGATATAAATAACAGGAAACTCTGAGTTCTATACATCTGTTACTTAAAACAAAAACACCCTATCCACGGTGTGATAGTAAATACAGGTTGTCCAGCTTAGACCTACACAACTGTACCCTTTGCAATCCTTGTTATTGGATGGCTCTAGAAGGTCAGATGCTTACTCATTTCAAGGCACTGCCAGCTTGCAGGCTATTTGTAAGACACATGTACCTAAAATTGTGGTTTCTAGTAGAAATGCTGGCAATAGCAAAAAAAAACACCTCCTTCAAATTTTGACCTCCCCATGTTACATGCTGAAGGACCACATTGAGACTGAATAATACAGTATCACAGTATCACAGTATCACGAAGGTTGGAAGAGACCTCACAGATCATCAAGTCCAACCTGTCACCACAGAGCTCAAGGCTAGACCATGGCACCAAGTGCCACGTCCAACCCTGCCTTGAACAGCTCCAGGGACGGCGACTCCACCACCTCCCTGGGCAGCCCATTCCAGTGTCCAATGACTCTCTCAGTGAAGAATTTTCTCCTCACCTCGAGCCTAAACTTCCCCCGGCGCAGCCTGAGGCTGTGCCCTCTCGTTCTGGTGCTGGCCACCTGAGAGAAGACAGCAACCTCCTCCTGGCTACAACCACCCCTCAGGTAGTTGTAGACAGCAATAAGGTCACCCCTGAGCCTCCTCTTCTCCAGGCTAAACAATCCCAGCTCCCTCAGCCTCTCCTCGTAGGGCTGTGCTCGAGGCCTCTCACCAGCCTCGTCGCCCTTCTCTGGATAAGCTCAAGCATCTCAATGTCCCTTCTAAACTGGGGGGCCCAGAACTGAACACAGTACTCGAGGTGTGGTCTAACCAGTGCAGAGTACAGGGGCAGAGTGACCTCCCTGCTCCTGCTGGCCACACCATTCCTGATGCAGGCCAGGAAAAGCCAAGAGTATATTAAAAGAAGTAGACACTTCAATCTACTTTCAGTTTAGTCTTATTTAATTTATCTTTTAATAAAATGCATTTCTGGTAACCATCACTTCACCCTATTGTCTGTGCAGCTTCAAATGACTGCCTTTTAGAGCTATGAATAGGCAAAGTAAAAATCCATAGTTACATTAGTTGCAGGTTATTGGTCAATAAGTGTTCATTAAACACTACACTTACTCTTTTCAATTTACAGTGTTATTTGTTTTCTTATTTCATTGGCTTTGATAGGCCTTTTAAGACTTATTTTTACAAAAGTAAAAGTACAGTAGAGCATAGCCAAGCTCTATTCAATGCAGTTATAGCTACTAATCCCTACGCACTCTCCTGAAACTTATGGCGATTGTTTGCTCAAAGAATATGCAGATAAAAATTAATTTAAAACTGAGAAGAATTTTGGTGCCTGATTTATCTGAACCAGGATCATTGAGGATTATTTTTTTCTATTTCAGCAGCTCATAGAAAAGCCAAATGACAACATATAGGTGTTTATAGCTGAAAAAAAGATTATTACATCCAAGTTAAGCATAAATATAGTCTTTTTAGCTTTAACATTTGATTCATAATTTGATTTTTAAATATCAACTATACAACCTGGTGTCTAATTGAATTTACATCGATTGGATTTAAGTTTTTAGTCATTTACCTTAAGACTTCTACGGAAGTCTAGTTTTGGTAAATGGCACCCAAGACACTTCTCAAAGCCCATGATTTGCCAAAATTTAGAGTAGTTTCAACTGTGAATAAAATCTAATGGAGAAAGTATAAAACAAAGAAAAGAAAAACTCCACAGCAAAAATTTAGGTGTGTGTGCATGTTAAGGTACAAGAAACTAAGTTATTTTCAATGTCAGAGCTTTTTAATCTGATGTTAGAAGAGTGAAATGTCTTTTTCAGAGTTACACATACCGAATTCTTATTTTGGTTGTGTAAGGAATCTTCTTGTTTTCCTGAAACTAAACAAACTAAATGTAATGATTGAGAGATATAAATATAGATACATATCATAGAATCAATCAGGCTGGAAGAGACGTCCAAGATCATCCAGTCCAACCTAGCACCCAGCCCGATCAAATCAACTAGACCATGGCACTAAGTGCCTCATCCAGGCTTTTCTTGAACACCTCCAGGAACAACAATGGCAAATCACTCTCTCTGTCAAGAACTTCCTCCTAATATCCAGCCTATACCTCCCCTGGAACAATCTGAGACTGTGTCCCCTTGTTCTGTTGCTGGTCGCCTGGCAGAAGAGCCTGACCCCCATTTAGCTACAACCTCCCTTCAGGTAGTTGTAGACAGCGATGAGATCACCCCTGAGCCTCCTCTTCTCCAGGCTAAACAACCCCAGCTCCCTCAGCCTCTTCTCACAGGGCTGTATTCCAGGCCCCTCACCAGTTCTATTGTCCTTCCCTGGACACATTCCAGTACCTCAACATGTCGCTTGGATTGAGGGGCCCAGAACTGAAGACAAGACCCAAGGTATGACCTGAGGAGTGCTGAGTACAGGGGAAGAATAACCTCCCTCATCCTACTGGCCACACTGTTCCTGATACAGGCCAGGATGCCATTGGCCCTCTTGGCCACCTGGGCACACTGCTGGCTCCTCTTCAGCCTACTATCTACCAGCACCTCCAGGTCCCTCTCTGCTTGGCTGCTCTGCAGACACTCTGTCCCCAGCCTGTAGTGCTGCTTCAGGTTGTTGTGGCCAAAGTGTAGAACTCTGTCTGCACTTAACCTTGTTAAATCTCATCTCATTAGGTGTTTTCTTCTGTTGCTGACAAAAATAACATGTTTGTATAAAACCCAGAGATTCATGTTTTACTGCCTGGGAAACTGGACTGTCACCTCAAAAAAAAAATATATATATCTATAGGTGCTAGAGGTGTAAAGTAGCCATGGAACTGCAGGACAAACAAACAGAAATCTGCGTGATATTGCAAAGGGATCACCAGGACAATATAATGAAAAGCTGTCAAATATTTTTACTATTAGGGCAGCAGTCTTGATGTGCCACAGCAGGGTGCTTATCACTTAAAGAAAACATTTCCACTTAAACCAGCTCTGTGTTCAGGGCTGGCAAGAGCTATTGCTACATTGTACCTAGAACACATTGAGGCTTTAGGGGTACTCAAACGAAATTTTGTACTGTGTCACACCTTTTGAATCCCAGCTCAAGAACTGATTCTGCTAAATGAAAATAGGCAAAGAACTGGAAGTGTCATCCCTGTTCTGATAATCTTGCTGAAGCGGAATAAGATTGAGAGCCTCTATGCAGAAAGAAATGCTTTGGGCAAGTAGACATATCAATTGATGACTTAAAATCTACTTCAATTAATAGATTTCTACACTTTTGTTTGATTTTACTGCACTCTTTGCAAGCCTTGATTTTAGTTTTGTTTAATGAGCTCTTACTGATTCAATGCCACTACAGGACTAAAAAGGAATTTGCCATAATCAGCAGGTCATGAATATACAATGAATAATTTTAATTTGATGCTATGCAGAATCACCTCTATTCCAAGGGTGTTTTTTTCAGATAATAGTAATAACATATTTCCCATCCAGCCTCATTCTGTCCATCCTACTCATTCCTTCCCAACCATATGCATGTTCTGCCCTTGTGGATTTAATCTTTGTTAACTGAACTGTGTATCTTCTGCCTTTTCTTCCCTGTGATTTCTTCCAGCACCAGCTTTACCAGACCAGTTAAGAGGTTAACTTTCTTTTCAAATTAGCTCTGTTCTGTAAATAGGGAAGATTTTTCTTCAACACAGGTAAATGCTATGTTTGAAGAGGATGTTCAATGCAAAATCTATCAGTTGCTAAAGTTACCTGATAAAATGTCATGCTTTTGCTGCTACTGCATGGCTACTTTCTAGGAATTACAGCCTGGGAAAGGTCCAGAGGGAGTTCCTGCAGGAGCTGTCCAGGGTCCATGGCTCAACCTACTGCCAGAAGAATATGATTAACCAAAGGATATTTGTAATTAAGGTCAACTGTCTGTGGACCAGACTGGTGAAGTTTTAGAGTGTCATGAGTCTAAGCAATAGGTCACATTCTGTGATGATAAAATCTCAGAAGTGCAAAAGTGAGTAAAGTCATTATTCCTTTTAACTTATTTTGTATCTGCTATAGTGAATAATAGTTCACTGGGGTCAATCCACAAAATAACTATGCAAGAAAAGTATCTCATGCTCTTGTTAGTTATGCTCTCAGTAAAGCCTTCTTATTTGGTTTGGAGTGTCATGCATTTTCATTCTGTGAAACACTATTTCATCTAGCACACTTGTACTGCAGAACACACAAAAAGAGGTGCAAGTAAATTACTCAAGCACAACATTGAAGCCTCAGTAAAGATTAAAAACATAACACAAAGACTTCGTTTACCTATAATTTAAACCTTTCCACATAGTAGAACATTTGTCCTACAATGCAGCTAAATAAATCAGTGTGTCAGAGAATGTTTACTTTACATTATTTTAACATATGGTATTTAAAAAAAAAATGCAAAGCTATAGAAAAACAAACAAACAACAACAACAAAAACCAACTTCCAAAAGAAGATAATTTAAACATTTTGCTTTGGTAGAGTGTGAAGTGAAAAAAGAAACATTCTTTAAAGACACAATATTAATCCATTTGAGATGGGTGTACTATGACTGGATCTCTTCCCCTCCGCTCCCTTCTCTTCCCTTCCCTGATCTGACCTTCCCTTCCCTCCCTTTCCTCAGTCTACCTATAACTTTTTCCTAGTTTACAACTTCATTAAGAGAGTTTGTTTTTTTCTGTGTCTGGTCACCCAGAACATTTTCTTCTGCCTCAGCCTATTCATTGCAAAGACTGCTTAGAGTTGACCATGGTAGAACTTAACTTCTTTTTTTTCTCCACTCAAGGTCTGTTTGTCTACCATGTGAGGCCTACATCTAGAAAAAGGAAACCAAGTTTTACTTACTAGTATAATAATGCCTTTAAGACTTTCCAGTAAGCCAGATTTTTTTTAAGCCAGAATGGGACCAAAATATTTGCTGTAAATTTCCCTTCAGCATCCATGCAATTAGCTCATTTTCTTTTATCCTCCACAAGCTCAGCACACTTTGATGTTTTCAAAACTGTCAGAGAAGTAGTCTTTGATGTCTTCAAATGAAAACTAGATATCCATCTGGAAGATATGCTTTAGTCAAATGCACATTATTCAGCTCAGTTCAGGGATAACCAGGTGAAATTCTACAGCCTGTGTTTCAAAGGTAGTCAACCAGATTACCTAATGGGTTTTTTTGCCATTACATTTTATGAACCTATAAAAATGAAGCACCATGTATCTTTTTGCAGACCTTCAGAAGGGGATCGTAAAAAGAAAGATGAGAGAAAGCAGACATAGTTATAGAATGGAGGGGGGGCAGAAATCAGAGAGATCAGAGATGGTCAAGTTTTCATCCAAAAATGTCCACTTCAGAGAGAGCTGCAGAGTTTCCATTAAACATTTATTCTTTACTGAGAGTAGCATTTCTGCCTGTATTCTTGTCTGGACAAGTTAATCAATTACATAATCTGCAGTCTTCCAAGATGTCTTCAGCAGCAATTTAACAAATCTGAAAATAGCAGCAGCAAAGCTTGCATCATGTAACAGTAGATCATTGACTGGAACACTCTGTAATTCTGTTTTAGAGCTCTTTTATATACAACTGTTTAATTTCCATAGCCTAGTTTCTGGAGGTAAAAATCCTCCAACACCTCAAGAGTAGTCTCCATTCATACACCTGAGAGTGAACACCAGCCCAGTATGTCACACCATGACACAGAAGTTCATGCTGGGTATTTGTCCATTGTTGCTCCCAAATCTTTTGAAAGTAATTTCTCGTTTATGCCTTTTTTTTCATGTGGCTTTTTCCAGAGACAGATGGATTGTATTTGAAAAAAAAAAGTGTTATTTAAAAGGGTCCATGCAATCTAGTCATTTACACTGCTTAGTGAGAGTTCATTCCTTGATCAAGGTCAAAGTTCTCAGAACATGTTGATATTTCATCCTATCTTCCACACTTTTTCTCCCTCTTTTTATTTTTTTCTCATTAAAGATTTTCTTGTTAGAAACTCTGTTAGAATTTATTGGTTTTCAGCTCCACTTCTTTCTGAGCTCTTTTTCTCCACTGCAGTATATTCTGTGTAAATATGCAAACCTGTGTTTCTGTGCATAACTTTACTGAGAAAAAGAGATTGCTTCCTCTGGTTTATCTAAACTAGATTAAGTTTCCTAAAGGCTGAATCAAAGAAGAAACAGTTTATGAACAAAGGATCTACTGACTACTATATCAATTCCTTTTGCACTTGCTTATTGTCCTTGCTGTTTTTTTTCTAGCCAAGTAAAAGGATTGAATTTATATTTGATAGCTTCTTTTTCTGCCTCAGTTCTTCCTAGACAGAGCCCTATTTAAGAATGGGTTATATATACTCAGAGAAAATTTTAATTTGCAAACCAAAGCTGCTTTTTAAGTAATGCTTTTAAATACAGTGCCCCACACAAAGAATTTGTCTTATTGAATCTTCAAATCTTTATATTTTCTAAGAGGCTTTTAATTACTAAAATTCTCTCAAGAACTAAAGAATGGAGAATGCCAGGCAGTATTTGTATTAGTATTTTGATCTTTTCTAATGTACCTGTAACTGTGAAGCCCTATATCTATATAACTTCATTCTAATTCTTACTTTTGGCCATACAATCAGAGAAGAAACTGTTATTTTTTGGGATGTTCTTACACAAGCCACTGAACCAAAATAATGTCCAGCAAAGTAGCTTTTATTAGTGCTGAGACGTGAAAAGCCCTTTGTGAGAAGTGTTCTGGCACTCAGACCTCTCTGAAAGAGGCTGCTGAGTACATCTTTTTTGAAACTTTTAATTTTTTCCCCATTTCCCCTGAGTTAAACTACCGTATCTCAGGTCATAGCAAAGGCAGTAGCAGGCCAGAGTGAAGGCTGCTCATGCTGTTGCACACTGAAGAGAGAGTGCTGACCGCTGTGAGAATCATAAACCTCTCAGTTTGATGATCAACTGAGCAGTAAATTAATTAATCATCATTTTATGCCTCATCAAGCACTTTGCTGAGACTCTCAACAGGGGCCAGCTCAATTAGCCAATGGGAAGCAGACTGTTTTGTTTAGCTGAGTGAGTCTTCCATAAACAGAGGAAGCTTTGACAAGCTAATAAATATGTCATCTGTCTGTGTCACTAACTGCAATGTGGCTCCACCTGTAAAGTTGTGGGATTCTGCTCAGTATGGAGGATAGCAACTTGAAAGAATGACAGTGAGATATCCTAACTTCTTCTAAACAGAGCACTGCTCAAAGCTGAGCAGGATGCTTAGGTGGTAAATTTGGACTTGACTGCTAGGAACAAGATGCTTAATTTCAATTACCCAATCAGATATTCATACATTTTTAAAACACTTTCCTCCGCCGGGCATAGTAAAATCAGATAAGTGTATTTATAATTTTTAAGTGTCCCCTCCCTTTTTTTTTTTTACTTCCCTAGACAAAGGGAAATGCCCACTCCTCACCATCACTGCTTGCCATAACAAGCTTCTCAAGGTAAAAGGTTTTGGTTAAGTGGCAAGAAAGCTTTCGTCAAAATAGACAGGTTTGAAAAGTCCTTGTATCAAATCCTCTTGTTCCACTGAAGTTACTGGACTTGCATCAGCTTAACTGCGGGCAGAATTCAGCTTCTGTCACGTTAGGCATTTCATCATCCGGAATGGAAAACAGAATTCTGCATTTATAAGTTTCAGCCTTGAACCAAATCACCACTGTTACAAAGTTTTGCCCTTGACTTTCATGTACCTTTATGGCCATGAGGCTCCATTATGGGATTCTAATCTGATTTTCTGCTTAAAAGAGTCCATGACCTCTAGCCGGACATGAGATAATCACTAACATGTCCAACTTTTGCTGAAAGATTTCAAGTGGTAGAAAATTTATCACATATTTTAATAAGCAGCTCCTATAATTAATTATCAGCACCAGTAAAAACATGTATTTTCTTTCGCAGTTCTTTTTAATCTCCCTTCAGATTCCAAATGCTTCATTTTCCTCCATAATTTTAGGGGAAGGGTCCCCAAATTTCTTGTAACACAGACCTTAAACCAAACAATTTCCCCAAACTTTTTTTGCGCTGTTTCCTCTTTTAAGAGAACAAAGTTTTTATGGGAGACTGAATAATGTTTTCATTCATTCAGTAGTCCATGGCCTTGTGCATAATTCATGTGTTGCCAGAGCTGGAATGAACTACCTTCTCCATCCTTCTTCCTGGCTGTACACACTCAAATTGAAAAGAGATAAATGTTACTTTTCTACAATTTTGTGAATTTTAAGCCACTTTCCTGGTTTTGAACCACTGAGGTTGACCACAAGGTATCACTTTGGTACAATGGTGTTGAGGGGAAGAAGGGATGAAAGGATGACTTACTAGGAAATGCTATCTACAGAAGCTCCATGACTGAAGTGTTACACCACAGCAGAACCCTTGACAATTCCTGTTACCTAGAAAAAATAGGTCAGTCTGTCACAATTTCTCTCAAAACATTCTATAATATGTAAATATTCCAAGGAATAGGAGAGTGTCAAACAACTCAGCAATAAAATTCTCCAATTTTGAATAACAAGTCTGTCTTGCTTATACTCATTAAGTTTTGGGTTGGATTTTTTGTTTTTCCTTTTTTCCCTGACTATTCAGATGGATGGCTGATACTGCTTTCAAACTCAGCAATTTTGCTTTGCAAGAGTTGGTGTGAACACTGGTTTCTGCTTCAGGTCATGTGGGTTCAAAGCTCTAGAGTTTCGTTTCAAATTTGAGAACCATTTGTCTTCAGTTGCATAAATCAGCTTACATACAGCAAGAATAGGTCATGGTTTCTTCAGTGGTTCCAAGAAGAGGGAGTGAACTTCTAGCATCTTTTTAATAGTTGGATTTCATAGTGAAAATTTTACAGAGTGGTACTTGAAAGAATCCTTTTGAAAATACATATGTTTCTAGTCCACATATCTCTCACACTTCTGTTTCAATATCTTTTGAAAAGAGCAGAGGCTGAAGTGGGATTTTGGTACATTCACATGGCTCCTGATTTGGTTCTCATTAGTTTGATCAGAGGTTTTCAGTATCCTCAGGTAACACTGGCCTGTGGGGCATTAGAAGCAATATGTTATTACAAAACCAGGTAGAAACAAATAACATAAAGGAAGAACATTCCTTCATTTTACCTTTACTTTCCTCTTCTAGAGACTCAGGGCAGACCTCATTGTGTCTACAACTACCTGAAGGGTGGTTGTAGCCAGGTGGGGGTTGGTCTCTTCTGCCAGGCAACCAACAACAGGACAAGTGGATACAGTCTCAAGTTGTGCCGAGTGAAGTATAGGCTGGATGTTAGGAGGAAGTTTTTCACAGAGAGAGTGATTGGCATTGGAATGGGCTGCCCAGGGAGGTGGTGGAGTCACCATCCCTGGGGGTGTTCAGGAAAAGCCTGGATGAGGCACTTAGTGCCATGGTCTAGTTGACTGGATAGGGCTGGGTGCTAGGTTGGACTGGATGATCTTGGAGGTCTCTTCCAACCTGATTGATTGATTCTGATTCTGATATATCTCTGTGTGCAAGCAGTCTTAAACAAGGAGCAAATCTGAATCACTTTAGCCCCTTTTTTTCACTTTGTTTTTGTGGATAATTTCCAGTGATAGTTTTCTTTTGTTCAAAATGTGAAATTTGCTCTGCCTTGTCCTATTTTGCAGTAGCCATTCTTAAAGATACTTTGAAGTGAACAACCCAGAATAGTCATAAATATCACTGTCATATAAACATGCATGAACTTTCTTTTGAAAGATTGCTGATACACTTTTTATTCTGTGTAGAATTAACCCAAACCTATATTTTTCATCCTTTATCCTTTTTATGAAGGGCAGATACTTAAAAAAAATTGACAAACTCTAACCTCAGTTCAATTACAAATTGATTAATTACATCACATTAATGTTATCACTTCCAAGATTGTTACTGCAATGTCTTGGCTAACGTTAATTGCAGTCCCTTTAAGCATGCACAGTAACACTGAAATGAAGAAACACATAGCACAAAGAAACTTCATTTAAGAGCATTGGGAACATGACTATATTGATGATAAACAACATCAAATCTAGTTTCAGGCCTACAGCTGAAAATCATCTTTTGTAGAAGTGTACTTGCCAAGTTACTGTAAAATTATCTCAGGCACCAAAGTGATGAATGGCCCCAGCATTTGATGTGATATGGATGCCATCCCTGTGGGGCTTCACAAAGTGGGATTTTTCATGTGGACACTCACATGGAGGACAGATGGAAAAGAAAACAAAACTGCTTGATCTGCACTAGAGGAAAAATCTGTATTTCCTTTGCTACCCAGATTGTGCATCTTCTTCTCTGTGGACACAGAAATGTGTTCTTAAATTATACAACTCTTCCATTTTTTTCCCATTGTGGGGTGATCTGAATGTTGTATATTGACCTTGGACTTAGTGCTCGTTTGCATTCTTGAACTTTCATGCCAGCCTAATTTTAGACATGATAAGCAGTAAGCCTAATATCTAAGCTAGCACAAAAGTATGGTGTCTCCAATTGCATTAATAACAGCTTCATCCTGATGCTGAAGATAGACAGTTCTTAACAGTTAAAAAAGTTTCAAGAAGAAATGATCACTCAAGCTGAGTTTTGTCAAAGTCCAACTAATGATCCAGTCAAAGAGTTTCATTTAGCAGACAGTCAGATGTCCTAGGCCCCAGCCCTGAGATGATACGAGCAATCCACTGACAAAGACACTGCAACTAGTGCCATGCAGAATTGGGGCCAATAGTGGTTCGGGCAGCACATCTGAGAAAAATCAGCTCTTAGAAATCAGCTCTCATTTAAAATGCTTGACAGTGAAAAGAAGTCTCTTTGATACTTACATCATTAAATGCTTGTGACAGAGAAGGGTGGAAGGATTTAAATTATCCCTCCATTGCACCTAAAAGTGATGCAGTTGAATTTGAAATAACAGAAAAGTTGCAAAGCTTGTTGAGTTCACTATTTTCCAAGAAGGTATATTTTGAATAAGTTGTTATTAGACTAAAATAATCTGATTTAAAGTAAATTGTCCACACTAGTCTGAATTTACTGTTAAATACACATTTTGGATGCAGGAAGCATTATATCAACAGCTGTTCCAGAGGGCAGAGAAATACGAAAAAATACACGGTGTATTTTTCCATCTGCATTTATCTCTTAATCAGATTTCCCAAGGTGAGAAGTTAAACACAGAAAACCTGCAGAGTTGTTAGTATTATTTAACTGCAGCATAACTAACACCTTAAGAACTGATTTGTCAAAAGGAATTGCAGTCCAGAGTGCTCTGAGTTTTCAAACTAAATTTGTTCTTAAGATAAAAGGTACTTTTTGAAGAATCGCAGTTCTTGTTCTAACCATTCCCCAGCTCTTGCCTCGGAGGCATTTCTTATAACTCTGATAAAATCACAGACCAGGTGCTCCAAGACTTTCAAAATAATAAATTCCAATCTGTCACTGAAAAATAAAAGGTTAAACAAGTTTATAGAGGGAGTTATGTTCCAGGTGTTATTTTGAAAGTGTATGCCTAATTTATCATTTTTCAGTAATAGTTACAAGTGATAAAGATCATGTAAATACTCTGTATTAGAAATAAGCTTTCATTTTGTCATGCAGATAGTACTAATGACTAAATAGACTTTAATCAGGAGATCTCCACCTACTAATATTAGGACTTCTTAAGAGTAGTGGTATAATCAGATATTCTTTGAAATGCTTACACTGCAGAAACAAAACCAGAATGAAACTCAAAAATGGACTATATACTCATTTTTACAAGAACCAGAAGCATGAAAACTTGTCACAAATCACTGACTTTGGAATGGACCTTGTATAGGTTCAGTGGGTTCAGCTACCAAGTGGAACGAGGCAATGTAAACTCCTAACATCTTCCATATGTGACAGTCTCTGAATTATTCCACTCTAGATACAGTGAATGGACTGTTCTAAAACAGCAGTATGTCAGGTGGCTAGGTCCCCTTGCAGCTTTGCTAGTTTTAGTCAGCCTCACACAGTTTAAATTCTGCTATCTATCTTGTCCATTATGTAGTAAAGGATATAGCTAAAAAAACAACAGTTTCACTGAAGAGGTCTGAAACGTGTTTTGTCCCACCGTAGATAGAATAGAATAGAATCAACCGGGTTGGGAGAGATCATCAAGTCCAACCTATCACCCAGCCCTATCCAATTATCTAGACCAGAGTTCCTCAAACGTTTTAGCCAGGGGGCTGGTCACTGTCCCTCAGACACTGTCGGGGGCCGGACTATAGTTTGGTTCCAGGGCAGTCCCGGCGGGTGCTCGGGGGCTGCGGAGGCCGCGAGCGGATTAAGCGGCAGGCAGTGGCTGCTTGGTTTCCCGCCCAGCCCCCGGGGCGGGAGCGGGAGGGTTCTGTAAATACCGGTGGGACGGATTGAGGACCCTGGGGGACCGTATCCAGCCCGCAGGCCGTAGATTGAGGGCCCCTGATCTAGACCATGGCACTAAGTGTCCTATCCAGTCTCTTCTTGAACACCTCCAGGGACAGTGACTGCACCATGTCCCTGGGCAGCCCATTCCAATGATAACCACTCTCTCTGTGAAGAACAAATCTAAGAGAAAGTTATAGTCCCTAGCCATTTTGAAGCCAGGAGTAAAATCCAGGCCTTGGTTAAACAAAGTGCACTGGTGTGCTCTTGAGTGCCATTCAAAGTAGTGGGGCTTATTTCCCCTACCAGCAGAATGGTTCCTCAGTTTCTGTGAGATTCTGTGGTTTCTAAATCAAGTGTGGCAGCATTTGGAGTGGCATCATTCCGCAAGATCCACACATTTCTATATATATTTCATGGGCTCCATAAACGAAGGGTGGCTGCATCACAGGCAGAACAAACTTTCTCTCTGGTTACTTCCCTCTATGCTATTCTAAAATCTCCCATTTCCCCAGCTTCCAAGTTTTGGTTTGGTTTCTTGCTTTGTTTTGCGTTTTTCTAATTGCTCTCTCCATTTTTATCCACTTTCCTCCTTGTTTCCATACAAATACAGTGACAGAAGTTAGCTGCCCCGAAACATTGATAGAATCATAGAATGGTTTAGGTTGGAAGAGACCTCAAAGATCATCTAGTTCCAACCCTCCACCACAGGCAGGGACACCTCCCACTTAGGTTGCTCAAGGCCTCATTCAACCTCTCAACTCTCTCAGCCTGTCCCCATAGCAGAGCTGCTGCAGCTCTCTGATCATCTTTGTGGCCTTCTCTGAACTCGCTCCAACAGTTTGATGTCCTTCTTGTGTTGAAGGGTCCAGAACTACACACAGTACTCCAAGTGGGGTCTCAGGAGAGCAGAGTAAAGGGGCAGAATCCCCTCCCTTGCCCTACTGGCCATGCTGCTCTTGCTGCAGCCCAGCACATGGTTGCTGTCTGGGCTGCATTCACACTGCCAGCTCATCAACCCAGACCCCTAGGTCCTTTTCCTCAGGGCTGCTCTCAGCCATTCACTACTCAGCCTGAATGTGTGCTTAGGACTGTGCCGACCCATTCATTCATGTCAAACTAGTGTTCAGAAAAGTTGTGAGTAGAGCTCACTCTAAGCTTAGCTCATACAGATTGCAGAGGTGGATTGGCAAACTCTTCAGATACAGTTACCCTGTGATCTCAGGGCATTTTCCTGTATAAAACTTCAAAAGTGTAAAACTGCAGATTGAACAGAACCGAAGAGCGGATTTCAGCATACATGGTTAAAGACTGTTCTCTGAAAGGAACAGAAGCTCTTTCCCACAAAAACCTTCCCTTTCATTTTGAAACTACGGAAAATTTATACCAACTTCCCCCAAGGACCAAAAAAGAAGACAAATTATTATAGCAATACTACATAGACCTACTGAGGTTTCTCAAAGTGGAAGTTAGCTTCTAGTGTTAATGTACAAGTAAGCTGAGTTTTCCTTTGCTTGCTCACAAGACTACAACGCAAGTTTCACAAGGCATAAAGCAGTGAAGCTTTGCAGTGTTGTGGCTGATTCTGTGTGTTTAACTCTGTTGGGCTTTAATATGTAGTGATTATCCTTAAACGTGAAGTCTTTTAGGAAGGAAAGTAAATTAGTCTAAATTAATACTTTTAATCATTCTCCTTATTAAACAGGAAGCAGCTGAGTTATTTAGTATGAATTGAACTGAGATAAATGAACCGGTAGTTTCTTTAAACTAAAAACAATTATACAATTTAGTATGTAAAAATAACACTTAGAAAAGTTACTATTGATTAATACCATTAATTCTTACTTAGATGATATAACTAGCTGTGCTCTGTCGTGTACTCTTGTAGAGTGTGTAAGACACATTGCATTACCTGCAAAACTGACATTTCTTTTATCTCTTCAAGGTAGGTGAGATTTGAGTGCACTGTATTCATACTGCATTTCTTCCTTTTAGGCAGGCTTTTTTTTTTATGAGAAATATCAGGCACACTAAAGTTATTCTGTCATAGTACATAGCTGTCAAAAGACAATGAAAAGTAGTAATAATTAAGAGCTTCATAAAATCTTTATTTTACAGCTAGAAAAAGATGGGAAGAAATGGTGGTACTGAGCTTCAGCACCAGAGAGCAGCACCATCTAAGAATTATGATTTAAAGTTTCTCCCTTGAACCCTAATCCTGTTCTGGATGAAACAGACACCCCCTCGCTTCTTTAGGTATATAGAGTATGCAATTATCCTTTTGGATAACTTTCCCAACTGACATATGTCAAGAGGGACCCACAGCAATGCTTGGGGAGGGGTTGCCACCTTGGTACATGCCCAACACATTCACTTGTGGAACAGCACCTATAAGTAGCCCGATTTTTCAGACCAAACCACATGATTAGCTCAGGTATAGCATGATCAGGAAAAGGACTGTCAACAATACCTGTACCCCAAGCAGATGGATTTGGGATAGCAATGTCTAGTCCTCCATTTTATGTTGGTTGGGATTTATAAACAACAGTAATGTCAAAGTGACTAGTAGACACCACCGCTGTTCTTCTTTGGAACACTTCAGCAATGGCCTCTGGCAGTTTTTGCACTGAGCATGGGAGCGCAAAAGAAAGTCTAAAAAGCATGCAATTACCCCCAGGAAATAATTACAATGCAAAAAGCACTGAATGGTAAAAGTGACATTCCAGTAAACGAGGTGAACTTGTATCATAGCCTTGCTTTGCCTCAGGGATATTCCTGCCAAAGGAATATCATCCACTTCCAAGAACAGCCAAGGATGGAGGTGAAGCTGTGCAGGTCCGGGCCTTAGGGAGCCAGAAGTTGTGGACAAAGGAAACTCCTGCTAAACCGAGCACTGACATTCCAACTCCCAAAAGCCAGGGCAGTAAAGCTTGCTGGAGGTGAGCTTTAGCCACTAGGCTGGAAACCAAACCACACCCGAGAAAACCTTGCTCATATATGAGACATATTCCAAACTTAATGATTAAGAGAAATATGGGAAACTAAGCAATTTTTATGCCTAGCTCTGTTCACACTAACTCTCATGGGAGCAGAATCTAATTCTTTTCTCTTCATAGACCATGTTAAACTTCAAAGTTTAATCAAATGTCAGATTTTAACCTTTCTGTCTCTGCTGAAGGAGCCTCTCCTTGTCTCCAGTGCCCAAATCACACTGCAAAAGCAATTAATGTGAAGCAGAACAATTAATGTGAATGTGGGCAGGCTCTATCCAGCAACTTTTCCCACTCTCTACAACCTCTTAAACCAGCTCAGCTAGCCTCACATACACACACAAACGCTGGACTTACCTGAGTAGATTGTATTGCCTTGCTACTGTTTCCTGAGGTATATGGAACAACAGCATTTGTTATCTGGTCTTGTTGTTCATTTTAACTTACTTCCAAAATGCCTTCAAATATTCCACATTGACCATTTCAGAACTGGAATCAACTCCTCTACATTTTTGAGATGACTTAAAATAATTCTGATTGAATATGAAGTTAATAGACCTGCATACCTCTTTTCTATCTCTGGATTAACATTACCAGAAAAAAGGAATTTGACTTGAAAGTCTGCAATATCTTACTATATTTTCAGCACCCTCGCCTGATCTGTACTATGCAGCTCTGTAAAATAGTGCTGGACTCTAGACTCTCAGTTAAACCAAACTCCTCTTCTGAGATTTCCAAGGTATGCTGTTGATAATGCCCAGAGATAGGCCTGCCAAAACCATCAGATTATCTGCTCTCCAAATAAAACAAGCAAATATACAAAAATGCTTAAGTTGAAGTTGCCTCAAGCACTTTTACCTCACATAACCAGCACTTTTGGAAAGGTCTCATTGACCTTGGCAGATTTATTTGAACATGGCTGAGCAGTTCTTGAGCAATTTTTCCAACGAATTAGGCACAAACAGGCATGTGTCATTGGGCACACATGAAGCTTTTTCTGTCTCCTCTTTCTCCTTAAAAATTAATAATTTCTCAAATCTGCCCTGCAAAGATTCACAACAAGCAGGATGTCCTAGTGAATTACTGGTTTCTCTTTGATATTTGAAATTACTTAGCTAGATGCTCTGTAAACACCACAGAATTGAGCTCTGACCAGATACTAGTTAGTCAAATGCCTTTACCTTTTCTGACATCCGTCTTAATCAGAAAATTGTCATGAACTGGAATTCTGAACTGGCTGGTCATAGTTTCATTACCAGAAAGGGAAAATGTATGACTTTGGAAGCATTGACACTGCATATTAAACTCAGCCATCAATTTTTCACAGATGTAAAACCCTCACCAACAAAAGCAGAAAATGGTGAGAAATGTATTGGATGCTGTGCATGGTCTGTCTATTGACTGGTTTTAAAGTGCTTTAGGAAAGGCTACTAAAAACATCTCATTGCTACAGTTGTAATCTCTGAGAAGTTTTCAGCTTTTATTTTCTCACCAGGTGATTCTACAACCTGCTTTTTTTTTTTTTTTTCCTGACAATTCAATGTCAGACATCATTACCTCAGTTCTATCAATGCTTTGACCTGATAGGGAGTCAGACCTTAACTCTCAAATTGGTTTTCCATCTTTCATGAACTTCATAACTCTACTACCTCTTTCCTTCTCTCATGCTTCTATGGAAGGTAATTTGAGAGAAACAGGATGGTTCTCCCAAGGGCAAATCCTGCCTGAACAACCTAGTGACTTTCTGTGATGCAGTGACTATCTCAGTGAACAAGGGAAGAGCTAGAGATGTCATCTACCTGGACTTTTGTAACACTTTTGACACAGTCCCTCACAGCATTCATCTCTCTAAATTGAAGGGATAGGGATTTGATGGATTGAATATTTAATGGGTAGTTAATTGGTTGGATGGTTGCATCCATAAAGGAATGGTCCACAGCTCTATGAACATAATGGGATTCAGCAAGGCCAAGTACAAGGTCCTGTATCTGGGTTGGGGCAATCTCCAGTGTCAACAGAGATTGAGGGATGATCTGACTGAGAGCAGTCTTTATGAGAAGGACTTTGGGGTACTAGTGGATGAAAAGTTGGACATGAGTCAGAAATTTTCACTCAAAGCCCAGAAAACAAATCACATCCTGGACTGTATCAAAAGAAGCATCAGGACTACAAGAAAGATGGGGATAATCTTCTCAGCAATGCTTGTAATGGTTTTAAACTGAAAAGGGAAATATTTAGACTAAATATTTAGACTAAATATAAGGAAGAATCTTTTACAGTGATGCTGATGAAAAACTGGGACAGGATGCCCAGAGAGGTGATAGAAAACTCATCCCTGGAAATATTCAGCATCAAGCTGGACAGGGCTCTGAGCAACATGATCTCGTTAAAGATGTCCCTGTTCGCTGCAAGGATGTTGGACCAGATGGCCTTTAAAGGTCCTTTCCAATGTAAAGCACTCTATGATTTTTATTTTTCTTCTCCATTGATCAGATGAAAAAAAAATTCTGAAAACTTGGAAGGAGGTGAAGGGAAAATGAAACATCTTGTGTTATAAGACAGTACCTCAACTGGTAATACTATGACTCATCTGTAGCTTTCAGCACACATCTGTTTTGTACAACACCCTGACTGGCACAAACACAAGCGTCTGCTACCATGAGAATCTCCACTCACCATTCTCCCTTGTTGCTTTGCACATTCCCACATTGATAAGATGTCCAAAGAGCTTTCCTGCTTTAACATCATGTATTATGGAAACAGCTTTGGGCTGCTATGAAACATTCATCTCAACTCAGTCAAAATGTATGACAAGCCTTAGGTCTGTATTTTCATCTGCAGATGTTAGGATGCAGGACAAAAATCAGTGTTATTATCCCACTTCTTAAAGACCAAGAAAGAAAGAGAAATTGATAAACCCCACAAACTACTCCATAACCACAATGGTCACTAAGGTATATTGCCACATACACAAAAAAAGGCAAGAAACCCATCTACAGCCTATATTAAAGTCCAGTGCCTTCACTGGAGCTTCAGCTGAAGGTTCAGCTACAAAATTAATGTGGAGCAGGATTCAGAATGGGCATTTCATGTTGTTTTGCTATTTTTTTATAAGGTTTATAATTGAAATGCCCATAAAAGACTATTTTCTTACAGTTTAGAAAACAAACAGCTAAACTTAGATGTAATTATAAACCAATATTACTTTTAAAGATGAGTTTGACACAGAGAGGATTTTATGAAACCGTTAAAAGAGAATTATGCCATTTTGCTCAGCAGCATGCTAAGTCAGCTAATATAATTCTACAGTTTCTTTCAAACATGCATTTACAATGTATAGTCACATTAATTTATAATGAGGCAACAAGTTAGTAAACTGGAATAGTAAACTATTGCAAAGTGCTATTCATTAGCACAAGTAAGTACAGACAATTAACTATCTTGGAAATATATTTAGAATAAGAGAAGTGAGAAACGAGAGGGCAGTTAAAAGCAAGATTTCTCAGGGAAAAAAAAAAAAGGCAAAGCTACTTAATGTTCATTTCAATTTGGTTTGATCTTTATTTGTTTTTTTCAGTTTGCAGTAAGTGCCCTGTTATGATCACATGAAAAGTTATTAGAGAAAAGAAGAAAGCTTCATAGGGTTTATTTGTTCCAACAAAAGCTGGGGGAATTAAATGAAAACAAACTAAACATAAAATATGTAAAGATAGTACACGGTGCAAATTAATGGCTTACTTTCAGAAAGGAAATTTAATAAAGCAATGCTGTTAGCTATTTGAAAACTGGTAAAATGATACTTGCACATGTCGGGAATGTTGGCAAGCTTTCCCAACTGATATGCAATGTGAATAACTGGTTATTATTTTATTTGCAATGAGAGTGAACTAGAGGACAATATTATTCAAACATGTAACTGGAATTAACATTGTCTTTCCAAAACAGCACATGGCATAAATACAGAGTTTCACTACAGGATTTTAAAAGCAAAGTGTTCTCTCCTGTTCACCATGTCGGCAGTGTGCACATGCAGCCCAGACAGC
>WAAF01000861.1:245437-277311 GCA_013400475.1 Tricholaema leucomelas
CCTTGAGCAACCTGCTCTAGTGGGAGGTGTCCCTGCCTATGGCGGGGGGTTGGAGCTGGATGATCCTTGAGATCTCTTCCAACCTAAACCATTCTATGATTCATTCTATGATTCTATGTCTGTAGTTCCGTCACATAAAACTAAACTACTACAGTTCACTGCCAGTGAACTCTGATAAAATTTTGAACCCTAAAACTAATTTTTACTGCTGTGATGTAGTGAAGGAATTAAAATGCTCCTGAAGATAAAAATGCTCCTGTACACAATATGCAATCATGATTAAAAAGAATGTAAAACCGATCTATTGTCACAATCTCAATGTAAGTAGTATCAGTGATAGCACAAACGCTTGATTTTTAAGTGTCCACACTGAAAAGATATATCTGATGTGACAGTTACTGTGGCAACTACCCAATTTCAGTATACAGTTGTGTAAAAGCTGCTGATGCATGAGACTTCACCATGACAGCCTTACAATGTATATCTATATACACTGTGGGGTTTTTTCTCAAATGAAAGTAACATTTGGCTCTCTAGCAGCTTCCCATTGGTTTATAAGTGCTGACAGGACCTTTTAATAGCACTATGGAAAGAACAGACAAACAGAGATCCAGTGAGGAAGGAGAAAAAGTTTTCACCTCATTGTATTTTCACACTTAACATTTTCCTTGACTCCTGGGTGCCCAGCCAAACTTGTGGTTTCAAATCCTTGTTCATTTCTTGCTCATTACCATTATAGTATCTGAAGGGAACCTACAGGAAAGCTGGGGAGGGACTATTTACAAGGTCTTGTAACGACAGGATGAGGGGTAATGAGTTTAAACTAGAAAAGGGAAGATTCAAAGTAAAGGTTAGGAAAGGTTTCTTCACAGTGAGGTTGGTGAGACACTGGAACAGGTTGCCCAGGGAGGTTGTGGATGCTCCCTCCTTGGAGGTGTTCAAGGCCAGGTTGGATGAGGCCTTGAGCAACCTGCTCTAGTGGGAGGTGTCCCTGCCTATGGCGGGGGGTTGGAACCAGATGATCTTGAGGTCCCTTCCAACCTAAACCATTCTATGATTCTATGATTTTTTTTCCAAACAGACTTTTGCTTTGGACTTTCCTATCAGACTACAAATATTAGTCAAACATCTATAAAAAAAATAAACTTTCTGAAAGTATAGCAGAGGTGCATCAGAAGCATGAAGCAGTTAGGTAAAAGAAAAAAAAATGTTTTGGACAAGAAACTAAAAAGAAAGAGTTTGGTGCAAGGCATTGATGAAAAGTCTTTCCAGGAAGCCATAGCTGGATTTCATGAATAGTCTCCCTAACAACCTGAGTGACATTTCAAAAACCCAAAACCTTGGTTGGGTGTAATAAAACTCATCAGAGAAGCACTGAGTCTACACCAGAGAGACAGACACAAACATTTTTGTCTTATTGTTAACACCAGTGGCAAGGTGGTGTTTACTGTGTCAGCTTACAAGCTGCTTGCAACTGAACAGCTGCCATCCTATGTCTTGGGATTTTACAGAGGCTTTACAGAACTTTGCAAACTCAAAGGCAGATCCATGAGGTTTGTGTCTTGACTGCAGAGGTGGGTGGCACAAGTTTTCTAAGACTCAGAGTCACAAGAGTCATTCTCATATGAGGATGCTCTCATACTGAAGCACTACCTGATGAGGAGAGGCTGAGGGACCTAGGGCTTTTTAGTCTGGAGAAGACTGAGAGGGTATCTAATAAATGTCTATAAATATCTGAGGGCTGGGGGTCAGGAGTGGAGGGTCAGGCTCTGGTCACTTGCTCCCTGGAATAGGACAGGGAGCAATGGATGGAAGTTGCAGCACAAGAGGTTCCACCTCAACACAAGAGGGAACTTCTTTGCTGTAAGGGTCCTAGAGCACAGGCACAGGCTGCCCAGAGATGTTGTGGAGTCTCCTTCTCTGGAGACTTTCAAGGCCTGTCTGGATGCATTCCTCTGTGACCTGACCTAGATTGTGTGGTCCTGCTCTGGTAGGGGGATTGGACTCAATGATTTCTTTGGGTCCCTTCCAACCCCTGACTACCTGTAATCTTGTGATCCTGTGATCCCCCTACTCGTGTAAAAGCTCCTCGCTAGCCATACTGAGTGGTGGTGCCCAATCAGAATGAATAAGTCTTTCTCCTGCCTGGCATGCTTCTATCTCTTTCCAGGTATGGTCTTTCAGGGTGGCACAGAGAAGCAGGAGAGCAGGAGCAGAAAAGGGAAAACTCATCCCTATCTACAGCCATCCAGATATAGCCTGGGAACACAGCCACATCAGACAGCTCTAAGTCTAGGCATAGCCAGCCATTCAGGTTACATTCCTTCCAGCTCTCCTACTTTGCCTGCCTGAAGTCAGCTCTCTTCATGACTATGTGGCCTGCCTCAGGTTTAGTTCACCCCAGATGTGTATACTTGCCACACAGCTCCAGAACTATGGAAAGAAAAAAGCACCAATGAAGGTCTGGAGAGCAGAGAGATAACCCCAAGCTACGTTCCAGAGAAAATAGTAGTCTCAGGTGCTGCCCCAAGGCAGAGGTGGCTGCCTACTGCCTCCAGCTGCCTTCACAGAGGAGCATGTTCTGGGGCAGGGATGGTTTAACAGGTTTCAAAATGTGCGGTGATGAGGGGAAAGAAGAGAGCATAATGTAGGCCTGCAAGAAAAACATTTCAGATCTTCTTTTAGTTCTTATTGCTGCCCTCTGGTAATCTCTGAAGCTCCCAAGTTTCCCAGAAGGCCATGCCAAGTTTGGATGCTTTGACATATTAAATAGCTACATGTGGGTTTAGTTCCACTCTCTGCACATTTTTTTTTTGATTTTCTGAAATTTGGATGATAATCATTTAATTGCAGAGTTCTTGGATGTCTTTGTGTTGAACATAATGGTTTTTACTAATTTCTTCACTTTATATATTTAGAAAAGGGAAATTCATCTTGAAATCTGTGCCAGACACAAGTCCTTGTGAAGGAAGCGCTCTGCTCTTTGCTCTGATGGAAGCCATAGCACTGTTTTCTGACAACAGAAGAGATAGAAACTCTTTATGATGACTTCAGAGTTATCTGTGTTGTCCTTTCCACCTGGATGGTGGAGGCAAGGGAGAATGAAGCGGAAAGCAGGACTAGGCTTCATTAGGCTTGACAGACAGCAAAGAAGAGATCTGTGATCGTAAAGGGAGACTTCTATGAGAGGCTGAAAACAGCCACTCAAATGACCAACTTTGCCATTGTGTCACCTCACTACTTTTAAGTAAAGTCAAATTATAACAACAGACTGAAAAAATGTTGTCTCTTACAGGGAATAATCAAAATAACACCTTCCTCATTATGGATTTAGGACAAAAACTTCAGACAGTGGAGAAGCAGGTTCTGCAGCTGCTTGGATGGGCTTCAACCATTTGCTTGTAGCTCACAGAATTTGCTGCCCGAATTGTATGGACATGAGCTGCATTCACACATCCATGATACACAAGCAAGGTAAGAGAGTTACCAAACAAGAACCCTACAGATGACTTTCCTTCTGAAGGATCTTCAAAGGCTCCTCTACAGGCTGACATGAAACACCTTGTGGAGAAATCTGTTTCTTCTCCCTTCTTTTTTTTTTCTTCTCCACTCAATACATAGACCAAATATCCAGAATATCCATCAGTTGTCTATATTTGCTCTTTAGGAATTATACTGAATTGTTCTGTCCACCCAATGTCTTTCTTTAGTGATTATTGATGTTCTTTACTGTTGAAGATTCCCCATACAACTATTTTCTCGTGAATGACTATCAATAGATGAAACCATTAGGACTGCCATATTCACCGCATGAGTGTGTTACCCATGGCAAACAAAATGTGGAGAGAAAACTGAACAGATATGTCTTACAAAAATCAGAGGAGATTTATCTCCAAAAATCCTACTGGCAGCACCTGAGAGGCACAATGTTTAGCCCTCACAAAATAAGACTTTGAATCTTCCAGCAGATCAAGGGAAGTTCTCCTCCCCCTCTACTCTCCCCTGGTGAGTCCTCACCTTGAGTACTGCATTCAGTTTTGGGCTCCTCAGTTTAAGAGGGACAGGGATCTGCTGGAGAGAGTTTAATGGAGGGCTACAAGGATGATTAGGGAACTGGAACACTGCCTGATGAGGACAGGCTGAGGAACCTGGGGCTTTTTAGTCTGGAGAAGACCGAGAGGGGATCTAATAAATGTCTATAAATATCTAAGGGCTGGGGGTCAGGAATAGGGGTCAGGCTCTGCTTACTTGCTTCATGGGATAGGAAAGGGAGCAGTGGATGGAAGCTGCAGCACAGAAGGTTCCACCTCAATACAAGGGGGAACTTCTTTACTGGAAGCATAACAGAGCACTGGCACAGGCAGCCCAGAGGGACTGTGTAGTCTCCTTCTCTGGAGACTTTCAAGGCCTGTCCAGATGCATTCCTCTGTGGCCTGAGCTAGATTGTGTGGTCCTGCTGTGGCAGGAGGGTTGGACTCAATGATTTCTTTGGGTCCCTCCCGAGCTCTGACATTCCGTGATCCTGTGATCTTCCACACTCGAGGCAGAGTCTCCTCACACCTGGGAAGAATGGCTGCTGGAAGAACCATGCTAGACCTTCCACCACATTTCCACTGAGCTCCCGTTTTGACCAACCAGGCAAGGGCCCTGAGGAAGCTTTGTAAAGAGCTGTTAGTGCTGTGAGGTTGATACCCTGCTTTAGATTTCCAGTTCTCTTCATTTATACCATTCTGAGGATGAAATATTCTCCCATCTATCTTTCAGTCCTGGATTGATTATAGCTGTAAGTCACAATGGCCTACAGGGCACACATTTAGAGGCCTTTGGAAGACACAAATCAACTTGAGAGTGAAGCTGTGATTAAGTTTGAAGCTTCTTCACACTTTTCTTTGGCTTTCAATATTTCAGTGGGTTTTTTTTCGTGAATCATCTTTGAAAATTATGTTACCAACTATGCTTCCTGTGTCTTATACTAGGAGAACTATTAGTAAAAATTATTATTGTGGACAAATATTTGCAGTGAGCAACTCAACTGAGAAACCACTTCAGTTTGAGGAAGTCACACATGTTTTCCCACTTTTTTTGAAAGGAAAGAATAGCTAGAAATGGAATAGTTCAATGAGGAGAGCAACTGCTATCTAGCATACTGACAGTGTGCACATGCAGCCCAGACAGCAACTGTGTGCTGGGCTGCAGCAAGAGAAGTGTGGCCAGCAGGGCAAGGGAGGGGATTCTCCCCCTTTACTCTGCTCTTGTCAGACCCCACCTGGAGTACTGTGTGCAGTTCTGGAGCCCCCAATACAAGAAGGACATGGAACTGCTGGAGCGGGTCCAGAGGAGAGCCACGAAGATGCTCAGAGGGCTGCAGCAGCTCTGCTATGAGGACAGCCTGGGAGAGTTGGGGCTCTTCAGCCTGGAGAAGAGAAGGCTTCGAGGAGACCTTATAGTTGCTTTCCAGTATCTGAAGGGAGCCTACAGGAAGGCTGGGGAGAGAATATTGACAAGGTCTAGTAATGTCAGGACGAGGTGGAATGGGTTTAAGCTGGAGGAGGGGAGATTTAGGCTGGATGTTAGGAGGAAGTTCTTTACAGTGAGGGTGGTAAGACACTGGAACGGGTTGCCCAGGGAGGTTGTGGATGCTTCCTCCTGCTCTAGTAGGAGGTGTCCCTGCCTGTGGCAGGGGGTTGGAGCTGGATGATCCTTGAGGTCCCTTCCAACCTAAACCATTCTATGATTCTATGATACTGACATCTGAGACTTATGAACCAAGAGTGTCACAGAAAGGTGTATCAGTCATCGTTAGGACAGGAACATATAAGATTGCTACAGAACAGACCTACTTAGGTGATCATACATATAAATGAAATCTCTTTGGAATTTTTAAGCTTACTGCTTTTGAGTTTGACTGCAGCTATGCTGGGGCACAGAAAAAAAAAGTTTGATGGTTTTGTGACTGTGAAGTTTGTTTTATCCTGCCCCTGCATCGACAGAATGCAGTCAAAGACTGCCATGCAACTTTTGCACAAAGTTTTCTATCTAAAACTGCATGAATGACTGCCTTTCAGTGGCATTCAAATGTAGCACTACTTCGGTGTATGGAAGCAATTGCTTTATCCAACATATACCACATGAGGTTACTGAAAAATTCCTTTAAATTGTCAGGTTGGACAAGTTCCCAAGGCAACATAAAATGCTATAAAGGCTTAAAGACTTCCAGTCTAGTACTCCACAAAGTTATTGCATGGTACTTTAATGAATAAAAACAAGGCAAAACATTTCAGTGCTTTGTTTTTAAGTGAGTATACTTCAGTGCAACTTCTTTGAACACTTGGAACTCTACTCACCAATAAACCTTAATGCTGTTCTTTTCTCATGTGCAAGTGGCCTGTGTAGAGTTGACCAGGTTGACAGAAGAATTGTGTGTCTTGATACTCTCAAGTGGCAGGTAGCAGTGAAATTGTTCTCGCAAGCAGTTAAGATACAATGAAGAAAACTGCTCCTAAGAGAGTAGATGTCCTCCTGTTAGCATACACATGTCATCCTTCCCCTCTCCTGTCTCCTGTAATTTTATGAACAAGTTTAATTTTGTGCCTAAGACTTAAAGTCTGGACCAGTATGCCAGATTTCTATTAACTTAATGATTGATTCTGCATACAGTATGCATGCATCTTCAAACATGAATATGCATCCTCTGACTTTGTTAGATTATATCCTCCACTACATCTCATTCCTGTAAAGATCTGTAGTCCTAGATGCTTGGAAACTAACAGCTACCTACTCCAAGCAATAGCATACAAAGTGCTAACTAGGAAGAAAATAAAATATTTGACTTCTGAACATCCATATTAGCCACTGTATCACATATTGTCTCTCTGCTGGCAAGAGAATATATACATCCCAAATGATACTTCATGGCTGATCCACGTGGGTACTGAAATGTTTAACATCCCTTTACACAGCTGAGTCTGCATGAAGGTGAACAAGTAATTCATTTGTTGGCATTCTGAATTAGAGTACAGAAAGCTTACATTCTAATAGCAACCTTAGGGGTGATATCTATGGCTGCCTACAATAGCATTACAGGCTGCTTTTTACTTCTTTTAAAGGTTTGTGACATTCACATGATGCAAAACTCCCTTACAAGCTTTATAATGGAAAAGCCTTTGTGATCTTTCTGTTGCAGCATGCCACAGAAGAAAACACAGTTGTTATATATTCTGAGAACTGTGATTGTGTCATATTTTGGCAGGTTGGAAAGTTCAAATATATAATTGCAAATTTTAAGAAAGAGGTCTGCCATTTCCCTGAGGCAACCTGTAACTTGAATGTCATTGGAAAAATGAGAGTCAATGGCCAGTCAGACTACTACTGATGCTGCAACTGTCTGGATGTCAGTATTTCCATTCTCAAATGGCTCAAATACTATTGTGAGTTGTTGGAAATTATGGCCATTTTGATAAAGATTTATTAAAGTAACACTGAACAATTAGTAAAAGGCAGCAAATTTTATAGACACAATTTTATTTCTTGCAATGTAGATTTGAGAGTTAGTGAGACAGTAACTATAAGCTTTCTGGAGAACCCAAAAGGTTGTACAGAAGCCATCTATTAATGGAAGGGTTCCAAAAAATTCAAATTATTTCCAAAATGAGCTCTTCTAGAAATTTGCCATCAAATTTGAACACATAAGATTTGAGGAAATGTACTAAATTATTCCTGTAAAACAGCAGCTACACACCATACAATGAGAAGTAAATGGGAAGTTAAATAAAACCTCAAGTCAGAAGTACTGCAGTAATGAGATCATATTTTTCCTTTTATTTGCTCCCATTTTGGTTCCTCCCTGAAGTTCTCAAAGCAATCAAACAAAGAAAAAAAGATGTTCTAGTCAACATCTGTTGCCTACAGGGGCATTTGGTTACCTGAGGTCTTCTGTGTTTTCATGTCACAGATGTACTTCATTATTCCCCTTTTCTGCTGGTCAAAGCCCACTTTTGTAAACCATCAGGACACAGATTATTATGACACCATCACACTGGCACAGTAAAAACACCTTAGCCTGGGTTGGCCTCAACTATCTTGCCTCATTGTTCCTTGAGGTCAGGAACATAGCAGCATAGAAAGATAGTACCTTATTGTTTCTATCCCCTGCAAGATGACTTGCGTAGCGCCTGAAATAACCAAGGCCATTACAAATCAGAAACAGACATATGTGCTCTTACCTCATGGTGACATTCACGCATACAGTTCTTCCGAGCACAAGCAGCACTTTTTATTTTACTCAGTATTTGCAGAGCTGAGGCTGGATAAAGAAGCATTTGAAATGCTATCCTAGCTTTTATAATTAGAGTGATCTTTACTATAAGCCTAAGTTCAAGAATCTTCTGACGGTAAGCCAGATTTTTCTTTTTTTCTCTCTCTCTCTCCTTTTTTTTTTTTTTATAGTAGTATAAATTGAGTAATACAACAAAGCCTAATACAGGAAAGGGGCCCTTATTAAAACAAAATGGTACTTCATGTGTTTTTGACTGTTTGAGCCTGAGGCTTCTCCCAGGTGCTAGCAATAATATTGGCAGCCAAAATCAGGCAAAAGTTCAAGGAAACCCTTCTCTGCTTTGAGAAATATGACAAGCAAAACTTCCAGTTACTGTTTTGAATAATTGATTTATAGCCAACTTTCTTAGGAACAGTTACCTGTCAAGGATATTTTGCTGAGAGTCCACATCTTGAAAAATGTGTTAATTAGGTGTTCTACCCAGGTAGGGAAGCATGTAATGAAATACGCTCCCTAACATTTATGCCATAGAGCTTTTTTTTGTATGATATTAGTCACAAAGCAAAAAAAAAGTAGTCTCTCAGCCTTAGGAAAAGACTTAGTTTCTGCACTTTAATGCATCCACTATTCTACTCTTCCTTTCTTTTGATCTTTGCTCCTGTGACTTCTATTACACCGTAGTAATGAAGCTCTAACTGAGCTACCGCTCTTCAGTCTTCACCGGTTGCCACAACGTTGTGAGACTTTTTAATGTACACTTCAGAATTTTTCTATTCACACTTTAAAATTAAAAAAGGGTGGGATTGGTTTGTTTGTCATTAAAAACTTGTTTGTTTTCTTGTAATAAAAAATGTAGAATGTATTTTTCCAAATTATAAATTTATTTTATTTAGCAAATGTTAGTTAAGGAAGCTAGTTTATACTTAAATTGTTGTAAAGCTACTTTACAATTGTAGAGGAATGTGCAGTGATCTCATATAGATACTTATATCATGTAAGGAAAAGATGGTTTTAATACCTAATATTGTGCCCATCCTTAGTTAGTGGAGACTAAGTGTGATGGTTTGGGTGTTCCCCGCCCCCCCACACTTTAGAAATCACCCAGACTAGACTCAGCTGGCTCTGGAAATTTGAATGAAGCTTATATTTACAGCTGGCACAATTTACAAGCAGATATTTACAGTATGTACAGTTATATACAGAAATATACAAGGTAAAAGTAATACAGAAACACAACTCCCCTCCCAGAAACCTGAGTCCCCAGGAGGGGCTCTCAACCACCCACTCACCTTCCCCCTACCCCTCTCAACCTTACCCCAGTCCCAAGGAAGAATGGAGGTTCGGCCAAGGGGATTAAGAAGCAAAGGTGAATCAGCAAAGCAAATGGAGGGTGAGGTTAGAAAGCAAGAAGGAGTTCAGCCAGCAGCCCCAGCTCTCCCCAGCAGGCAAAGAGAGATGAGAGCACAGCCCAGAGCAAAGTGCCCGAGCGAAGTGACGTTATCTAATGTTTTGCTTTTCCTTTCTACACATCTCAGCAAGACTGTGAGCGAAGTAGACCTCACCATTGTTTTCATTTCCCAGCCTATTATCTAGTTCTTTTCACCAAAACATTCTAGCTAGGCTCAAACTAGCACACTAAGATAAAATAATAAGAGTTAAATTAGGTCAGTCTTTCACACTTGCATATTACTCAGTTGATATGCTTTCTATATCTTCTTCAGTCCATCAAATGACATTTTTCTAGTAGAAGTCAAACAACGTAGAATATATTCCAGAAGGGATGGATTCCACTACGATAAAGTTCGGAAGAGATATTGCTAAGTATTACCGTATTCACCACTGGGTACTGCTTTTGAGAGTTCATAAAGGCAATCAACCAAACGAAGACAAGAACTTCCTTTCAAATAAGAGGTAGATCTAAATAAATGATTCAACTAAAACATGTTTCTGGATTCTTGGATTTATTCCCAGTTTAACTGACAATTACTTAGCTCTTTCTTGGTAGAGATCGTTTTCTTGATCTGGACAAGGCATTGAAATGTACAAAGGTGGAGATTGCATTTTCTTTGTGCCATAGAGTTAGAAAATATTATTTTAGCAACTTACAAAATTCTCAATTAATTCTTATTTATGAATGGCTGATGAGCAGTGTGAAGGAATATTGCCTGCATATAGTATGCTTTGAAATGCTTGTGGTCTAATAAAAGTTGTGTGTAATAAGAATTACTGTCTTTGCAACTTTTTTCCTTTCTTTCCTTATCTTCCTTTATTTTCTTACCTTCTTTTGGAAGGTATCTTTTCCTTTTTTCTTTTTTTTTTCTTTTTTTCCTTTTTCTTTTTTTTTTTAATTTATTTTAATAGGTCACATTCTGATGACATGAATAAGAAATGATCAGAGCCAGTCAGCTAATTTGGGTACAACTTTCTTTCCCTTACTTTCTCCAAAATTTGCCGAAGGAGATTTGCCTCAATAACCTCAGAGACATTAAACAATGCTTTTACCATTATATCAAATGAGGAAATAATATAAAGAGATTCTAAAGCTCAAAATTACTTCTGTACAGGATTCAAAAGGTGTTTGGCTGAGCCAGCTTTCCTTGACTTGATTCCTCTAACAACCCAAACAGTAGGCTGGGGTTCCTTCCATTGCAGAAAAAAGTCATCTGGTATTGAGGGTCATCTGAATTCCATGGTTAATACATTCACATACCTTACTCCTCAGATCCACCAGGTCCACAACAAGCAGGTAAGTTTGGAAGAACTCCAGCATTTGTGTTTCGAGCTAGCTTCACTACCATTTACTAAAATACTGTGCTTTCCCGACACACATTAACCAACTTCTTGGATAGATATGAAAAAACTTTGCCTTGGAAAGGGAGGAACAAAACAATGAGTGATGTTTCTTCACGTGGAAACACAGATAAGACCTCTAAAGTATGTTGAGAAATATCACTCTAAAATCCAGTCAGATAAACAAAACTGGAGGACATGGCACTTGGTGCCATGGTCTAGCCTTGAGCTCTGTGGTAACGGGTTGGACTTGATGATCTATGAGGTCTGTTCCAACCTTGGTGATACTGTGAGACTGTGATGTTTCAGAACTTTCCCTGCTAATGATCTTGGATCTAATTGCCCCTTAATGACTATTATCACAAATAATAATAATTAAAAAAAAAATGTTTATGTAAATACTTCAAAACAGTAGAAGAATTTTTGAAATTGTTACATCATTCTTAATTTGGTTGTTGGTTTCTCTTGTAGCCAGATAGTCAAACTGCTGGGCCCCCACTCTGTAAACATGGATACAGCAACTTTGAAACTAGGAGTATGTATGCTACCAGTGAAGTATGGAAAGTCTAAAAATCAATAGTTAAGAGAAATCTCAGCTGAAATAAAGAAGGAGCAGCCATCATTAAATCAAGGAAAGTTGAACAAAACAATAGGAAGGGGGGGAAAAAAGGAAAAAAAAAAAACTTTTCTTTCTGCTTTTTGTGCTGGGAAAGAGGGAACCTAAGATTATTTTCACTCAATCAGTTGAATAAATGCTTTCCCTTCTCAAGACAAAGGAGGTAAAATTAGAAATCACAAAGCACCTACAGGATGGCCAAGGGATCAGGCCCAGCCAGCATGGGTTTAGGAAGGGCAGGTCCTGCCTGACCAACCTGATCTCCTTTTATGATCAGGTTACCTGCCAGGTGAATGTGGGGCAGGCTGTGGATGTAGTCTACCTGGACTTCAGCAAAGCCTTTGACACTGTCTGCCACAACAAGCTCCTGGATAAACTGGCAGCTCATGGCTTGGACAATTTCACTCTGTGCTGGGTCAGGAACTGGCTGGAAGGCTGAGCCCAGAGAGTGGTGGTGAATGGTGCCACATCCAGTTGGCAGCCAGTCACTAGTGGTGTTCCCTAGGGGTCAGTGCTGGGCCAGGTCCTGTTCAGTATCTCTGCCCCAGAGTCACATCAAACACACACAGCTGGGCGCTGCTTTTTTAGCACCTGGTGAAACTGGCAGTGGGGGAGGTACACAGCAAGCATCAAACCTTCGGCCAGGGTGCAGCACGAGAGACGTACTGTGAGAAGCTCAAGGCGCCAAGGATCAGAAGTAACAAAAATAGATGGCTTTCCAGCAGATCATCGGGATTATTGGGAGTTTTCCCATTCAGAAGAAATCAGAGGTTGTTTCTAAAAGGGACCTGCAACACAGGAATGCTGTGGATGAGGCCCTTTTTTGCACCTGAGAGACTGTGTTTGCACTTTCAGAAAGTTAACTTCTTCTAGTTACTTCTCATCTATTCTTATAAAACTCTACTTAGGACACATGATGCCTTCTGCTGACCTTGCTCTGAAGGGAAGGAGGCAAAGATGAAGCACTGTATTGCCCAGAGAAGGGCAACTAGGCTGGTAAGGGGGCTGGAGCACAAACCTTATGAGGGAGAGGCTGAGGCAGCTGGGGGCGTTCAGCCTGGAGAAGAGGAGGCTCAGGGGAGACCTTATTGCTCTCTACAGCTACCTGAAAGGAAGTTGTAGCCAGATGGGGTTGATCTCTTCTCCCAGGCACCGAGTGACAGAACGAGAGGACACAGCCTCAAACTGCACCAGGACAGGTTTATGCTGGGTGTTAGGAAAAAGTTCTACTTGGAAAGAGTGATTGGCATTGGAATAGGCTGCCTGGGGAGGTGGTGGAGTCACCATCCCTGGAGGTGTTTAAGGGGAGGTTGGACGAGGCCATGGTTTAGTTAATTAGAAGGGTTAGGTGATAGGTTGGACTTGATCCTAGAGGTCTTTTCCAACCAGGTTAATTCTATGATTCTGTGATCCTGTGATTGAAGCATTTCTCAGCAGCAGCCATCTCACACCTGGAAAGCACAAATACCACAACAGTGGTACAGAAAACAGTTATGATCATAGATTTTCTTTGGTTTGATGAAGCTCATGCCTTGAAATTTTCCTAGGTCTTTGAGTCAGCTTC
This sequence comes from Tricholaema leucomelas, assembly GCA_013400475.1. Taxonomy (NCBI): domain Eukaryota; kingdom Metazoa; phylum Chordata; class Aves; order Piciformes; family Lybiidae; genus Tricholaema lacrymosa; species Tricholaema leucomelas. The sequence goes on from WAAF01000861.1 coordinate 258,683, forward strand.
TGTTACAAAGACAAGATGACTCATACTACCATTGCCCCAACACTTACTACATAAAAACATATACATTAGATGTCTTTATGCACATATAGAAAATATGCATTGTGTATAAAGACATACACATATATAGCTGTATATATTGAAATCAATATTCAGCAGTAAAACATAGATTCACTGATTCTCAGATTCACCATACATCCAGTTTGTGGCATCTTTTGGCAATGAGAATTCATCTATTTGATACATAGGGATTAAAAACTTTGCTGGAACAGAATCCTGCCTGGCCAGTTTAAGAGCCTTCTCAGGCTGTGGTTGGGAAACCACTGAAATGAATGCCATGAAGCAAGTCAAGCCAATTTAAAACAAAATGAAGAGCCTTGTCTGTTTCATTTGCATTAGATATCTTTGTTGGTTCCAGTTATAAAGAGTCTCAGGGAAGAATTATGTTCTAACAAGAACCAGTGTTCACCATTCAGTTTTATCCGGATTTAAACTTTGGAAATATTCCTGCGGTTGAAGAAGAAAGTCAGAACCTCACATACTTCAAGAAAAGCCCTCAAGATAAGATTTAGGCCTTTGGCAGTCAGGATTGTTCTGATTAGTAAATAAAGAGCTGAGCTTACTGCCTATTGGTGATATAGCAGTTGTTGTCTAATTAACCAGAGCTATTAGGGCTTCTCTTCCTGTTGTGTAAACATTTTAAGTCAGTGCAAGTCTGACAGTTAGTTGCTCGTGCAGGATACAATGTCATAGAAACGTGTTTGAAATAATTTCCCCCTCCCTCTTTTTTATCCAAAAGCTTTGAATTCGGACCTGTCAATTGGTTCTTTTTTGGTTGGTTGGTTGTTGTTTTTTTTCTGGGAAGAAGAATTCAGAGCACTTTATAATCGTCCAGGTCTTTCTGACCTATAAGCCTACTTTGAATAAAGAGGCATTTTGATATGTATCCTTTTTTTACTGACCACTTACATGTCTCCTTTTTATTTTTTGTTGGTTACCCATCTATTTCTAGGTGGACAGTATATATTTGAATCAAGCAGTCTAGCAATAGGTCAATTCACTATTTCCAAAGAAACAGAATATGCTGTGCCTGTTGAAATATTTTGCCCTCACATTTATGGCTGGACAAGAAGAATCATAGAATCATAGAATGGTTTAGGTTGGAAGGGACCTCAAGGATCATCCAGCTCCAACCCCCTGCCATAGGCAGGGACACCTCCCACTAGAGCAGGTTGCCCAAGGCCTCATCCAGCCTGGCCTTAAACGCCCCCAGGGAGGAAGTATCCACAGCCTCCCTGGGCAACCTGTTCAGTGTCTCACCACCCTCACTGTAAAGCCCAAGATGATGTAGTTTACTCAGAAATGTTGATGCAAAGCTGCAGAAATAGATTTTTTCAACATTTTAGTTGTGTTCACAGAATTATTTAGGGTTTTCTCTGAGGACATCACTAAGTCATCTAGGCTGAGGAACTTCCAGCAAGCATTCCCCTCATTAGCTTTCAACCTTGGAGAAGTGGATATTGCCTTTGGGAATTGTTATTTCTACTATTCTTTATACTTCGGGATGAAGATGCAGTTCTTTGGATCTTATTGCTCACTTTTCCTTGATGTTTCCTTGAAGGAACTGAAGTTAAATGTGCACCTTGCTTTCTTTTTCTAAAATACATGTTCTAGATGCTACACATATAAATGATATAGCAAATACTGCTCCTAATTAAAACAAATTATATACAGGAATGGCCCTATAAATTTATTAAGGAGCTACAGTGTCTACAGGAAATCATCTGGATTCAAAAGGATCACAGGATATTAGGGGTTGGAAGGGACCCAAGGAGATCGAGTCCAAACACCCTGCCAGAGCAGGACCACACAATCTAGCACAGATCACAGAGGAATGCATCCAGACAGGCCTTGAAAGTCTCCAGAGAAGGAGACTCCACAACCTCTCCAGGGAGCCTGTTCCAGTGCTCTGTGACTCTTTTAGTAAAGAAGTTCTCTCTTGTGCTGAGGTGGAACCTCTTGTGCTGCAATTTACACCCACTGCTCCTTGTCCTATCACAGTACAAAAATAGAGCGACTTCAATGAAGTGATTCAAGACTATATTTTCAAGTACATCTGAGAAAATTCAGTATCATTAATCCAGGGTTGGAGATTAATAACCTCATATTTGTTAATCCATAATCTGATCTAGTTGAGGATGACCCTGCTTACTGCAGAGGGAGTTGGACTAGGTAACCTTTAAAGGTCCCTCCTAAACCAGACCATTTTGTAATTCTATGATTTAAAGAGCTCAGGAATATAATCTCACTGAGTAGCCCTAATAAGGAGCTTCTGCCTTTGCCATCCAGAGTGGAAAAAAATACAGATGCTGAAGTTAAACACCTCTTAAAATACTGGCATTGTTTTTTCCACTTCTGTAGAAAAGCACTTTGAGCTTTGTCTTTTTAGGTACATCTGTATCTTCAGCAACATATAATTATCCACAACATTGTAGTATCCAAGCATAGATACGAATGTTTTCCTACAGTAGAAATAGCTCAAAGGAGAAACAAAAAACCTAAATATTTGCTGTGTGTAGCTCTGTATCATTTTAGCACACTCCTTTAGGATCTCAGAGATGTGGGTTTGGATTTCATTGAAGAGTGGTCTGAAGGCTCATTTCCACACTGAAGGTGACTGTTACTTCTGTGTTTACAGAAAGAGTGGATCTGAACTCTGCAGTATATCTGAACTATGCAGATCCATAGTCCACAATGCCAAAGAGAAGACAGAAGAATTTGGACAGGATGTTAATCAATGTTTACATTGATGTGTGTAATTTCTGTGGGTCAGCCCATCTTATTTGTGCCATTGGCTTGAAGAAGTCCAAGTGCCAACAAATGCATATGGACTTGGCAGCCCTACTCCTGCTTAAGCTGTCAGACATTTAGGTTAATCCTGCCTTCACTATGCTGGAGTAGAAACAGCAGATACAACATTCCCAAGGAAGACAAACACAGTCTGCACTGGTAACTGACCAGTAATACTCTGCTCTCCTGTAGATCCTAAGAGCTAGGCTAGTGACAGTGTATGATTGATAATTACATCTGTTCTTTCTCTTCTGTCTGCCTGTTCAGCAGAAAGTGTCCTGGCTCTCTGTGAAGACAGGGAGAGCTTACTTTTTACATGCAGCCACACATGTTTTCAAAGGTATCATTTCTCCTACTGGAAGGGTATAACTTTCTGATGAAGTCATTGACATACAACTTGAAATATGATACCATATGGAATCTGTTCTTTAGATTTCATGCACTTGTCACAAGAATGACTTGTGACTTTCTTTTAACTCCTGTTTTCAGACTTGTCAGTCTTAAAATAAAGTACCTTTTAAATATGACAGAGTGGTTTCACTACCCTTAACTGATTTAAAATGTCTCTAGATTACAACATTTGAATTATCTATTAGAAACAAAACACAATGTTGTTGGTCAAGTATGTTCAGATCTTTCTGTTTTACAGGGTAACACTGCAGGCAGATAGGCATTTATCACTTCAAAAGAATCTCTTGTAAATCAGATTGAACACTGAGACCAGCCACCTAATTTATCATCAAGTACAATCAAAGATTACAATTCATCAAATATCAAGAGCAAAGCTGTTTTTTCCCTAGTTTTTTTTTTTCATAGCTCTCCTAAATTAAAAGAGGCTTCCTTTACTTTGATAATATGTAAATAATAAATAAAAGTGTCTGCTTGTACTTTTCTTACTAGCTGCTGTAACAACCCTGTGGTGATGAAGACAAGTATCATCTGCTAACTTGTATAACTGGCATGGTTCTAAGAACTCTGAAGCTCTGCTTCAAGGCATGACTAAATGTCAACAGAGAAGCATATTTCCCACCTACACAAGTAGTCTTGTAAGTTGTGATTGGAGGAGTGCTTGAAGTATATTTGTTCTCATTAACAAGAATTTCACAGCCTATTTCTATGAATAAATCTTGGGGGGGTGGGGGGTGAAGGGGAAAAAAAAAGGCCTGAAAGATTTAGATACCTAAAGCAGGACTTAGGCAAGAGACTGTTATGTCTTCATCTGTGGATTAATTTGTCACCACCTGAAGACTTCTTTTTAGGTCACCTTAAAGGTCATAAATTATCTGGTTACCTAGTTATTCCATGCATGTATAGAGGTATGATAACACTAATATGGGGCGGGTCACTGTTGAGAGCCCTTGATCAGTCTCAATCACTCTTGATGTGCCTGATCCTGTTATTTGGAGTATGTGTTCTTGAAGCATCGTGTTCCCAGAAAAACACAGCAGCCAATGTCGCTGCCTCTGTAAACAGAAAAAAATAAATCAATGATATTGTGCTTTGTCTTCCATAGAGTTCACAGGATCACAGAACGTCAGGGGTTGGAAGGGACCCAAAGAAATCATCGAGTCCAAACCCCCTGCCTGCCACAGCAGGACCATACAATCTAGCTCAGGTCACACAGGAACACATCCAGACAGACTGTGAAAGTCTCCAGAGGAGACTCCACCACCTCTCTGGGAAGCCTGTTTCAGTGCTCTGGGGCCTTACAATAAAGAAGTTCCCCCTTGTGTTGAGGTAAAACTTCCTGTGCTGCAGCTTCCATCCATTATTCCTTGTCCTATCACAAGGAGTAGGTGAGCAGAGCCTGTCCCCTCCTCCTAACACCCAGCCCTCAGATATTTATAAACATTTATTAAATCCCCTCTCAGTCTTCTCCAGACTAAAAAGCCCCAGGTCCCTCAGCCTCTCAAGCAGTGTTCAAGTCCCCTAAATCATCCTTGTAGTCCTTCATTGGACTCTCTCCAGCAGATCCTTGTCTTTCTAAAACTGGGGTACCCCAAATCTGAATGCAGCATTCAAGATGGGGTCTCACCAGGCAGAGCAGAGGGGGAGGACAACCTCCCTTGATGTGCTGGACACAATCTTCTTAATGCACCCCAGGATCCCATTGGACTTCTTGGCCACAAGGGCACATTGCAGTACCGTGGACAACTTGTCCACCAAGAACTCCCAGGTCTCTCTCCACAGGGCTGCTCTCCAGCAGATCTTCTCCCAGCCTGTACTTGTGCAGCTTATGGTTACCTACAACATGCAAAGCAAGCTTCACCACTCCTCTTCAGAGGAGTTCAAACCTCTATCTTTCAGTTCCTGAAGAAGCACACTAACACTTATTGCTTGCAGGCAGTCAGGCATGATGATAGGAAAAATGAGCATGTTCTTTCTCGCTTGCTTTATGAAAGGCACAGGACTGAGGAAAGAGAAAACACAGATTACATGAAGGCAGCACAAGAAGTAATATGGATCATCAACCAAGACTGCAACAGAGAAAAGACAGGTTACTGCTTTAGTGAGATCTGTAAATTTTAAACTACTAAACCCACATTCCTTTAGGAGAAATTTATTAGCTCAAAATTCTAAAAAACAATCTTTCTTCTCTCCATATCAATGTGGGAATTTCATACAGGTTGACTTCACACTCTCTGTAGCCTTTTGTTGTGGCCAAGGCTAGAAATCTAAATGTTCCATTTGGAAAGTTATTGTTTCGCCTCCTGAATCACTCCACATGACATACAAAGAAGTTATGAGCCAAAAAGACCCCTTCACTTACGTGTCTCAATTCTACAGACTAACGACATAAAATGCAGGCAGCTAAACCTGATCACTTAACACTTTAATGAGTTAGACCATAAATTACTTGCTCAAGATCACACAGGAAACCTATGCCAGCAACTGAAACACAGTCTTCTCACACTTGGTATAGTTCTCTACCCAACACTGAATTTATTTACTAAAGACAACAGAGAGTTCACTTGTACTGACACATCTGTGCAAAACTATGGTGTTACCACATTAGATTCATACACATGAGGAAGACTGCAACCATCATTGTAGTGTATCACTAACATGTATATATGACCACGAAGGATGACTTCTTAAAGGGAAAAGAATATCCAGTAAATTCCCCACAAATGCTGTTGGGAATCACAGTTATTGACTACTGAACCTGGAATGAAATCTCCAAGCTAGTCTCACAAGACAACTAGCATATTCTGCCTGCTCCCCACACCTGTCAGATGTCTCCCTCCTGGGTCTTCACATTCAATACTGTAATTTTTTTGAAGGTTAGCTTCCTGAATAATGATGTAAGAATGAATGGCTGGCAAGACTGACACAATTGCAAAGTTTCAGTAGCCAGGATAAACACAAATGAATGGAAAATCTTCCAAGTGAAATGCTCCAAGTCATGTAAAGCTAAGAGTATGAGAAAATTCTGCTTTTCAGATTAACTAAACCCCCTGATGATTCAACAGAAAAAGTACTAAAATAAAGCAAGGAGCAATATGCGATAAATGCTGTGAATCATGCCTAGAATTTTATCCTTTTTAACATGTGGCACAAGCATATTTGAGGGAAACCTGAATTAAATGAATAGCAGTTGTTTGCCTGTACTGCTCTAACAGTACAATGAGAAGCTCCCTATCTTCTTATCTCTTGTAGGAAACCTAGATTCAGGTTCCAACTTTTGCTGATAGGATTTCTGGAGAGAAGGTTCTCGATTAGAAGCTCAAAGCTTTTCCACAGTGGCTGGCTGCAATGCACTTTTCTTTGTGCTGGTTTTGATGCTTTTGAAAGTTTTGTTCGTTTTTTTATGTCCCAATTTAATAGCGACTGAAACAGGAAAAGGGTCCTCCATTCAGGATTGAAATACTGAATTCCATTTGCTCCCTCATCAAATACATAAGGCTAAAGCTGCAGTATCTCACTCCCTACATCAATATTCTCAACACAATGCCTGATACTCTGTCTCTTTCTCTCCTCTCATTCTCTGAATATAGTTTCTTATGCATTCACCTGTTCTCAGAATGGAAGAATTGCATCACAGTATCACAGTCTCACAGTATCACCAAGGTTGGAAGAGACCTCATAGATCATCAAGTCCAACCCGTTACCACAGAGCTCAAGGCTAGACCATGGCACCAAGTGCCACGCCCAATCCTGCCTTGAACAGCTCCACCACCTCCCTGGGCAGCCCATTCCAGTAGCCAATGACTCTCTCAGTGAAGAACTTTCTCCTCACCTCAAGCCTAAATTTCCCCTGGCGCAGCTTGAGGCTGTGTCCTCTAATTGCTGAAGGAAAGCTATGAGATCAGTGAATTTTCTGTGCAGATTTGAATCACACATATAAGGAATTTATGAGCACTTTTCACAAAGTGTCATTTCGCCTAATCAGAAATCCTGACTCACACATAGCACCAAGAATCCAAGTCTCCCTTGAAAGCCTACTGCAAAACTCCTCCTAGAGGTGCCTTAATGAATCTAGCTGTGAGTAAATATTCCATCACGCATCAGTAATTGAATTTACAAGTATTGCCAAATAACTGGCAAACCTTTTGACCAGCAAACAGTTATTTTACATTTTATTATAATAACTTGTTGTTCTTTGGAGTTTGGAAAGACCTGATTCTCTTTTAATAGCTGTGTACAGGAAGCCTCAGATGGGCACATTGCTTACTAGAGAATGAAGTGTTACTGCACAGTGTGTTAGAACAGCAAAGGATAAAGGATGATTCTTAAGTAGCTGCTGTGGTTATTTTCCTTACCATTTGCATCTTCTATCAACGTGATAAAAACCTGTTTCCTAGTCTTCACACCAAGCTTTTGCCACTAGAAATGTTTGAGTTTAGAGTCTGTCTTTAGTCTTACCTGGGAGCTGCTCTGTGTGTTATTACTCACATATACATGCCCAAGAATAGCATTTAATTCTAGCATACAAAAAGAAAATAAATCTTCTGTTTACTTTTGTTCACCACTAATTAGATATAATACTTCCCTCAACATTTGGCAAATCATAATTACATAAAATTAAGGAAACTGAAAGAATGTTCATGAGGAAGGCAAACACACAATTCAGTGAGAGCCTTTCCTCTGTCAGGTACATAACTTGAATCCATCCACACGCCCAAACCAAATTCTCTCAAAATCAGTGGAAAGGTTCCCATTGGCCCCAGTGGCTTCTGGATCAGACCCAGCCTATTCCCATTAAAGTCGGCTCAGGACTTGGGCTAGGTCATGATGTAATTGAATTAATTAGCATTAAATTATGAGAAACTACTCTCCATTACTACAAATTAGTTGTAAGATAGCCAAGCTTTATGACTATTAATGATTTCAGTAGGGCTAGATGAGAGTTTCTTTCTCTGAATATCACTATTTACAGTTTTAGGACCACATTCAGACTTACTGATTGCCATTTTACAGTAAGAGGCATACAAGTAGTCATACAGTAGTCATTGGCTACTGGAATGGGCTGCCCAGGGAGGTGGTGGAGTCGCCGTCCCTGGAGCTGTTCAAGGCAGGATTGGACGTGGCACTTGGTGCCATGGTCTAGCCTTGAGCTCTGTGGTAATGGCTTGGACTTGATGATTTGTGAGGTCTCTTCCAACCTTGGTGATACTGTGATACTGTGATACTGTGATACAAAAGCATGGGTGCCACCTCACTGAATTAATTACCACCTGATTGAATTGAGCAGAATTAAAATTCAGCATTGCAACTCTTCTCCTAGACTATACACTTTACTGGGTTGGACCATCACAAAGACACTATGCCTTAGGAGTTGTGCACAACCTGAAAGCCCTCTGCTGTGAACTTTTAGACTGGTTTTGGTGCTCTGTTTTAACATATGTAAGAGATCTTCAAGCTGGGAATTTGATGCTAGATCTGCACTTCTGGCTCAAGCCCAGCTGTCTACATCTGAAAACGTATTTGATTTTAGAACACACTTTTCTGGAATGGAATGTCAAGAAAATACATAATCAAGAGGGCATCGTAGATAACGAGCTACAAAAACCTGTTTGTCACCCTCCTCCCACAATGGCAAAGAGCCTTCTGCAGCTGCTAATTAGAAAATTAGAACACCACAAATGGATTATATTTTACTGGCAGCATAGCATCTTCCCTCCAGTGTTTTAAAGTACTTTTTGAATTGTTTGCTGTCAGCAAAACAAGTGCACTACCTGCGATCCTATAGACAACAAAGCCCGGCAGCAGGATTTCAGTCAGGTGATGTCACCCAGGTAAAATTGTACTGACAAGCTTTTAATTAAAGTTTTCCCACACATCTTTCTGCTAGTCCCCAGGAGCTATTATTCATTATGTGCCGACTGTCAGCCAATTGTGAGTCGGGAGGGAAGTGTTTTATTTTCAAAGCCCTTGCTGACAGCTAGAGAACACTTTGTTATACAATCTGTTTACTTTTTTCACACACACAATCTTGCTAAAGGGGAAATGGTCATGCCGTAGTGTTTGCAGTTTATGGCAATAATTAAATGCATCTGGCAGAGCAGTAGCTGAAAGGAGGTCGGTGTGGGTGTGGGTGAAAAGCCATAAAATTCCTCCTATAAACAGTTACCCTCACCTTGCAGAGCCTCTAGCGTTTTAAGACAAAGTTTCTTTGGGAAAGGGCAAGTCCAAACAGGTGCAGATTCTGGAGTGGGAATATTTGGATCTAGCCATGTGGTATTTGATCCCAAGTAGCACTGTCTTGGAAGCAGGATATCACTCTGTTGTCATCTGTGACTAGAACAGTTTGAAGTGGTTATAAAACAGCTGCTTGTCCTTTGCATTGTTAAAAAAAGTACTTACCTCTATTAGTAGAAATGCTCAGTGAGAAACAACTCACTACCAGATGAAAGCAGAAGGCAGTATGGTGTCCTAGTTCAGCAATGGGACAGTATTTTGACTCACAGAGAAACAGTCCTCTCAAAATTTTTAGTGGTTTGCAATAAAATCCTTTCTATCAGTTGACTGGTGATGATAGCTATTTATTTAGAGTTACCAGAGTTTGAAATGATAGTAAAAAGTTGTAAGCAATAATCACTGCTTCACCTTAGGTATCCGATACTTCTCTTTATTAAGAATAACAGAAAGTCAACGAATTGTCTTAAAATGTTACTAAATTAATTAAAACTGTGCAATATTCCTATACAAAGGTAAAAAAAGAGATTGCATGCCACTTACTGCCAGGCCATTGGAAATTCTGGGTCAATCACTTCCACTAAAAAGCAACAACACCGGAAGATAAGTTAATTTATGAATGTTTAGATGCTATTGCTACTGAAATTATTATCAATTGCTACACAAATTATAGAAAGGATAGACAGTTTCATTGCTAATTAATTAAATCTTACACTGCTTTAAGTGCCTCTAAATAACAGCATTCCTAGGAAATTATTTTCTTAGCTGTAAAGAAGTTACTACCAAGAAGGCTCTTTAAAATGAGCTGATTCTGGGTTATTGAGCTTTAAACCGTGGGCCTTAATTTTCTATGGACAGAAATGGGAAAGAGTTACTGTAGACAACGAGGTATACTTGCCTTAAAAAGCCTTTTCTGTTAGACTGGTTTATAGACCATCAACTTATGAACACACCAGTGCAAATTTCATTCATGGAAAAATGAAACATTCTAGTTGCAAATTTCACTCATAGGTGTCACTCTGTAGATTTTACTTTCCCACTGTTACTGTGAGGTTTGGGGTTGGTTGTTGCTGTTTTATTTTTTTTCATTTTACAGGATGACAGGAGCAAACTTAAGGGTTTTTTTCTCAGTTACAGATGGCAAGTAGATTCTAAGCTATTGCACAGTTACATTCAGATTAACATATTTGTGATCACACTGCTTTCATCCTCCCAAGCTTAACAAAACCAACATATTATGAATAATGTAAGCAGTTTATGTTAATCTTTACTTTAAGATCAATCTTATAAGGGAATATTATTACTTTAGGATCAGCATTATAAGTACTAACAACAAGATTTATCAGAGATTTCAGGAAACAAAGTATATAGAGTATAGAGTAACTTGCCTGAGATTTATGGAGCAGAAAAAAATGAGGAAGCTCTTGCTTGGAAGTTCAAAGATGCCCATGCCTTTTAATCAATGACTATTGCATCCAAAATGCACAGAGCAATAATCACAATCTTAGGCTTCTCGCTGACAAGGGCAGAAGGACTCATTAGCGAATCATGACCATTTCTCTCTATTCTCTCCCACATGATTCTTTTACCCCAGAGAGGCTGGGGGAGCTGCAAGGCAAAGGAGCCAAATATCTTCAGACAGAGAAGGTACTTGAATCCAGCAGTGATCATTCCTTCAGGCACAGTGTTATGTTAATGTAATTGCACATCTTCCTGTTGGAGGTAGTCCACATCTAGCTGATCTGAAGTGATAGGAAGGAACTGTCTGCAACTGGCTTCTCAGCTCCCTCCCTAAGAGTGCAACTTCCTTTATGATCCTAGACTCAAGACTCATTTGACAAACAGTGAGAACAAGGAGTACCACTTGCTCAACTTCCATCAAATTTCACATGGGAAAAAAAAAAGCTATCAGTGAAAAGACTATAAAGTTGAGGTGGAGAGATGCTTACTGACTGATACATTCTGAAATTACTGGGAAGCTGTAGAAAGTTCATTTTATGAAAAACGGGATTTTTCAAATAAATCTGATAAGGATTCTTCAGGGAAATTCATGTTTCTGATAAAGTTTGATTGTGTGAACACATCTGGCTGGACTTTCATCAGGCACTAAACGGCAGGTAAGGCAAAACGACACAAGACAGCACTGCCCAATACCAGCACACGTGTACTGGCAAACTAGTATTCAAGCATGTACATGTGTGCTTCTTTATTGCTACTGATATGTGGCTCAGTTAAAGCAGCAACGCAGCTACCAAGCTGCATTTATGCTGAGTAGCATATGAGAGGGAGATAATAAATTACTAGCAACATACCACATTAATAGAGAAAAATTATATAAAAACAGTTAAAATGAGCACTCACTAACTTATTTTAACAGTGTGCTAAAAAGATCTAATTCCTGCACAATGCAATTTGATGTTATCATCAATGGCCTGAAAGGAAGCTAAAATGGGAGGGAAGCACAAAAAGAGATGGACTTAAGTAAATGATAAAGACTGATCAGTTATACAATCCACTTTATTTCAGGTTAAGGAATGTGATAGCCATTTGTTCTTGAAACAAAATGATTGGGGTTTAATAGTAACCAGATAAGCAGGAACTGACCTTCTTTAGCCAGGATACATGACCATTTACATATCCTTTTATGCCCTGGCCTCCCAGTTGCTCACCACCACCCATTACTTCCCATATTTGCTGCTTCTTTAAGATCCTGTCTCCTATTTTGTAAACTCTATTGAAGCTGGGAGAAGGCAGTAAAAAAGAGTACGACGTATTTTGTGAGGTCTTCTTCACCTGCTACAAACATTTACCAAAAGGTGTGTTCTAGACTCCTGCCCAAAATGGTCTGTTTAGAGTATAACACAGATATCCACCTGGAACACAAAAACACAACCAAACAACTTTGACAGTTTTGCCTACTTCCCCAATTTCACCTCTCACCTTTCATTTACACATAAGGCCTGAATAACCACCAGATAAACCAATCATGTTTCTTTTTCCAACATGATATCCCCTCTGGCTATGTAGCATATCTCTGTCCTAATAAAGGTAGAACCATTTCTGTCTTGAGTATACCCAGTTCAGACTTGAATTTGTTTTAATCTTCAGTACATGGTACGATTACTGAAATAGCAAATAAGGTTACTTAGCATGACAGTGATCACAGCTTGACAATGGACAGGAGCTTGGCTTTCTACCACCCACTGGACTGCCATTTGTTCTCTAGGAAAGTAAATAACAATATCTATTTTCTGCTCTTTGTGTCTTCCTTGGAAAAAAAAAGAAAGAAAGAAAGAAAAAGAAGTCTTTCAATACAATTCTCATTCAATTCTTGCCATTCATCTGGACTGGCACATCATCTTCCTCTTGCATCATGTTTTAGCTGAACTGGAGTTACCAAGAGGCACTTTCATTATTTCTAAAATGAAATTTACCAAAAGGTCCCTCTGGAAGTTGACAGTGCCTTAGAGGGCTCTTGCCCCAGGCAGATGAGAAAGCATACAAAGATACCACAAAGGCTTCCATTTGAACTATTTTTCTTTCCTCACATACAGCCAGCTTCTTTTCCCTAGTTACCTGCACATTAGAATCTTTCTCTTCCTCTTCCATTCTTGTCTCTACTTATATTTTCAGTGTCCTGGTGCATCTCCAAACACATCCATTATATTTCACAGTAGTTCAGGAAATTGATCTAGTTGCAGTCTCTATTTCATTTCTCTATTCACATGCTGCAACATGAATTTGTCTTCATTTCCAACTTTTTCCAAGATCTGTTTTAGGATGTTGTGTATGGTGTTGTGTTTCTGGGTCTTTTGTTTTGTTTTGTTTTGTTTTGTTTTTAAGTAGAATAGAAGAAAATACATAGGAGGTATCTTTTGGTAGCACATGCCTTTCCAGTTCCTCTTCTTTCACTGCTTTTATAACACTGTGAGTGACGCATACATTAGCGATAAGGGACAAGCTGCATGAGTAATCACACACAGAATTACACTGACAGCCTGAAGATGTGTACAGTAACTCACGGTTCACAACTGCCTGCATGTGCTGGAGCTATGAGCTCAGTCATAATTCTTGGCACTGCAGTGCAATGTCAATGGGAGTTAGCTCTGGAGATTGTATTTCTTACAAATTTCACAGAGAATCAACCAGGTTGGAGGTGTCCTCCAAGATCACCCAGTCCAACCTATCACCCAGCCCAACCGACCACCCAGCCCTAGCCAATCAACTAGACCATGGCCCCATACAGTCTTTGCTTGAACACCCCCAGGGATGGTGACTCCACCACCTCCCTGGGCAGTCCATTCCAATGCCAATCACTCTCTCTGTCAAGAACTTCCTCCTAACATCCAGCCTGGCAGAACTTGATGCTGTGTCCCCTTGGTCTGTTGCTGGTTTCCTGGGAGAAAAGACCGACCCCCACCTGGCTACAACCTCCCTCAGGTAGTTGTAGACAGCAATGAGGTCTGCCCTGAGCCTCCTCTTCTCCAGGCTAAACAAACCCAGCTCCCTCAGCCTCTCCTCAAGGGCTCTGCTCCAGCCCTCTCACCAGCTTTGTCATCCTTCTCTGGACACATTCCAGTATCTTAAGATCTCTCTTGAATTGAGGGGCCCAGAACTGGACACAGCACTCAAGGTGTGGCCTGACCAGTGCTAAGTACAGGGTAAGAATAACTTCCCTTGTGCTGCTGGCCACACTATTCCTGATACAGGCCAGGATGTCATTGGCTCTCCTGGCTACCTGGACACACTGCTGGCTCATCTTCAGCTACTATCTACCAGCAGCCCCAGGTCCCTCTTGGGCTGTCTGCTCTCCAACCACTCTGTCCCCAGCCTGTAACACTGCTTGGGGTTGTTGTGGCCAGGGTGTAGAACCCTCCACTTAGCCATTTTGTATTCTTAACAAATAATGGTTTGCTTCTACCATCTGTCAAGAGAAGATATCAAGTAAAACCTGAAGCAGACAAGGGTATTTTGTATTAAAACATTCTTTACCTTCTTGAGACTTGGCACTAGACAAGGAACACTTTTTAAATCCTTGGAAAAAAATTGTTTCTTCCAACTAATGCTCAGATTCCCTACAAATAACTAAGTCCAAAATCATGTGTGAGAAAGTAATGAAAATAAATGCTCATATGGTCTTCCCTTTCACCAAAAAACTGTTTACTGTTCTACTCCACACAGAATAGTGTACTGAAATAGCAAGTACACCAGTCAGTGAAATGATTTGCAGGAAACAAAATGTAGGTACTTTGTTTCATTGGAGAACTGCCATTATCATATGACAGCTATACTATATGTTGTGGGTAAGGAGACAGGACAGTACATTAGATTAATACTTTGCCTTTTTAATCTATTAATCTATCACCTTTGGGACAAGATTTTAAATCCAGTGCAGAGAAAAGTGACTGAAAATCATTCCATCCTGACAGCTTTAAAAGATCACAAGTGAATCATGTTAAGAAGGTCTCAACCCAGTTGATACCAAACAGAAGCAGTCATCTCAGAAGATAGCCAGCACTGGTCCTCATTCAACATTCTTACCAAAACAGATAGCTTTATTACAGCAAGGGAGATTTCATACTAGATTGATGATAAAATGAATAAAGCAGACCAGGCTGAGTATTACAGGTTCACTGTCAAAGAATAGTGTTATGTCTGCTAGTCATGCACAAAAAGTTAGGAAAACATTTTCCCTACTGAAAGTAGTATGAAAAAGGAAGGAGGACATGGTGCCAGATCAATGTATTTGATTATTTTTTAGCTTTTTAGAATGGATAAGAAGATGACAAAAATCATCTGAAAGACAGAACAAAGCTATGTAAGATATCACAGTATCACAGTATCACCAAGGTTGGAAGAGACCTCACAGATCATCAAGTCCAAGCCGTTACCACAGAGCTCAAGGCTAGACCATGGCACCAAGTGCCACGTCCAATCCTGCCTTGAACAGCTCCAGGGACGGCGACTCCACCACCTCCCTGGGCAGCCCATTCCAGTAGCCAATGACTCTCTCAGTGAAGAACTTTCTCCTCACCTCAAGCCTAAATTTCCCCTGGCGCAGCTTGAGGCTGTGTCCTCTTGTTCTGGTGCTGGCTGCCTGAGAGAAGAGAGCAACCTCCTCCTGGCTACAACCACCCCTCAGGTAGTTGTAGACAGCAATAAGGTCTCCCCTGAGCCTCCTCTTCTCCAGGCTAAACAATCCCAGCTCCCTCAGCCTCTCCTCGTAGGGCTGTGCTCGAGGCCTCTCACCAGCCTCGTTGCCCTTCTCTGGACACGTTCAAGCATCTCAATGTCCCTCTTAAACTGGGGGGCCCAGAACTGGACACAGTACTCAAGGTGTGGTCTAACCAGTGCAGAGTACAGGGGCAGAATGACCTCCCTGCTCCTGCTGGCCACACCATTCCTGATGCAGGCCAGGATGCCATTGGCTCTCTTGGCCACCTGGGCACACTGCTGGCTCATGTTCAGGCGGGTATCAATCAGCACCCCCAGATCCCTCTCTGTCTGGCTGCTCTCCAGCCACTCCGACCCCAGCCTGTATCTCTGCATGGGGTTGTTGTGGCCAAAGTGCAGCCCTCGGCACTTGGAGCCATTGAATGCCATCCCCTTGGACTCTGCCCATCTGTCCAGGCGGTCAAGGTCCCGCTGCAGAGCCCTTCTGCCCTCCAGCCCAGCCACATCTGCCCCCAGCTTGGTGTCATCTGCAAACTTGCTGATGACTGACTCGATGCCCTCATCCAGATCATCTATGAAGATGTTAAAAAGGATGGGGCCCAGCACTGATCCCTGATCTCTGCAGCATTAATATTGTAGTTTAAACTGTAACTGAAAATTCTCTAGGTGGTCTTTTCTAACTGCAGGAAGTTTGGTTTAAAGCATTTTTCAAAGATGCAAAATTGCCTAGCAAAGCTGTAGTTTCTTTTCTCTCTAATAATTGTGAGTAAAGACACCAGCACCTTAAGTGCTTTTCTTACTGAAGAATTCCTAATTAAGTAGTTTATTAGTAGATTATCTACCCTTCATTTAATGAGGCCTTCCAGATGTTGTGTTTTAAGTGAAACAAAAAGGAAAACAGCTGAATGTTAAGCACAACATAATTGGTTATGGTCAGCTTGGAAAAGACAACATTCTCACGTTACCATTACTGCAGTAACATATGATCTTCTCTAGAAATTGTCAATGAGTGATGACCTACAGAAAGCCCTTTACTGTCTCCAGTTATAATGCTAAATATGTTTGGCTGTATTCGCTTCAGCTCTATTTAACATTAGTCTTCTCCCCACTAGTTGTGTGCAGCTGTCTCTAACACTGCAAGATTCCAGCTTGCACTTTTCTACTGTCTTTACACTTACATTTTTATGATGAAGTTTCTTCTATTTGCTCTTCCTAAAGAACTGTGTCCAGTACAGATTCATATTTCCTTTCCTTAACAGTTAGACAGGAAAATCATCTTACATCATTCTATACATCATTTTTATGGGATAATAATTGATCAACAATAAAGCATTTAAGATTTAAGTAGCATGAACAGATAATGACTGGTCAAAAATAAAGTATTTAAGTAGCACAAAGAGAATTTTCATACAGGATAAGAAAAATCCAGTGGTATGACTATCAAAAAGTCTAAATATAGGACACATAAGCTACATAAGTGTGATGAGAAGCATTTAAACCATTTTTTTTTCAATAATCACATTAAATCTTGTTGAAGACTCGAATTTTATCCAGGAGAAACAAGGAGGTGCTTAATTTTTGCTTTCAGCGCTTATTAACATTTGAAAGTTAGTCGTGTGGTACTTCTTTGAAGAGTTCAGCAATAGAATGTAGAATTAGGGTGATAAAGTTATTTTCCATGAATATTTGGAAGATTTTCAAAGGAACTACACAGTCATGGGATAAAAGGAATCACAGCATGGGTAAATACTGTACTACTGTGCTGGGAACAGAGAGCAGGTTGGTTCTTACTACGGAACAAACTTTTTCAATGGAATGGTGTGCCCTGTGGTCCATGTTGTTTACATCACTGGGAAAATAAAAAGCATAACCAAGTGACAAATTTTCTTAGAATACTACTAAAGATGATAAAACTACTTCCAACTCTTAAGAATATATAAAAGATTTCTTATGATTCAAGGTCCGGGCAATAAAATAGATTAAATTTTGTTTTGATAAACCTGGTCTGATACCTGTGGTAAAGTCAGTCCTGTCACTTCCTATAAAGGGCCACTGTCACTGAAGTATGAGATCTTGGGATTATGATGGAAAACTGTGAAAACATCAATTTGGTGCATTCTGGCAGTCAAAAAGGCAAATCAACCATTAGAAATTCAAAGGGGGAATGTATATGGCTGTGTCATTCAGTAAACAGATGTCTGACCCACTTCTTGAATAGCAGAAGCTCTGTGTCTCCCATCTCCAGCAGGAGCCTGTAGAACTAGAAAAGGTTCAGAGGAGGGCAAGAGCAACCAAGAACTTAGACTACTAAGAAAACACTTCAGTTTCTTCAGTTTGGAAAATAAGCAACTACAGCAAGATATGATAAGATCATCTTTAGGACAGACAAGGTAGGCAAAACAGGCAGTTCACTGTCATTTGCAATGTAATAGATAAAAGGAAGATTCATAGTAAAGAAAGTGATCTTTCTTAAAGCAATCTAGTTAGAGTGAGGTAGCCTGGTGAATGTGGGGCAGGCTGTGGATGTAGTCTACCTGGACTTCAGCAAAGCCTTTGACACCGTCTGCCACAACAAGCTCCTGGCAAAGCTGGCAGCTCATGGCTTGGACAAATTCACTCTGTGCTGGGTCAGGAACCGGCTGGAAGGCCAAGCCCAGAGAGTTGTGGTGAATGGTGCCGCAGCCAGTCACTAGTGGTGTTCCCCAGTGATCAGTGCTGGGCCCAGTCCTGTTCAACATCTTTATGGGTGATCTGGATGAGGAGATTGAGTCCAGCATCAGTAAGTTTGCAGATGACACCAAGCTAGAAGCAGGTGTTGATCTGTTGGAAGGTAGGAGAGCCCTGCAGAGGGACCTAGACAGGCTGGATGGGTGGGCAGAGGCCAATGGGATGAGATTTAACAAAGCCAAGTGCAGGGTTCTGCACTTTGGCCACAACAACCCCAAGCAGTGCTACAGGCTGGGGACAGA